>JACXGJ010001491.1:0-82664 GCA_016801105.1 Esox niger | reverse complement strand
GTGTGTCGTATGGTGTAGAGTATGTTGTACAGTGTGTCGTATGGTGTAGAGTATGTTGTACAGTGTGTCGTATGGTGTAGAGTATGTTGTACAGTGTGACGTATGGTGTCGAGTATGTTGTACAGTGTGTCGTATGGTGTAGAGTATGTTGTACAGTGTGTCGTATGGTGTAGAGTATGTTGTACAGTGTGTCGTATGGTGCAGAGTATGTTGTACAGTGTGTCGTATGGTGTAGAGTAGGTTGTACAATGTGTCGTTTGATGTAGAGTATGTTGTACAGTGTGTCGTATGGTGTAGAGTATGTTGTACAGTGTGTCGTATGGTGTAGAGTATGTTGTACAGCGTGTCGTTTGGTGTAGAGTATGATGTACAATGTGTTGTTTAGTGTAGAGTATGTTGTACAGTGTGTCGTATGGTGTAGAGTATGTTGTACAGCGTGTCGTTTGGTGTAGAGTATGATGTACAATGTGTTGTTTAGTGTAGAGTATGTTGTACAGTGTGTCGTATGGTGTAGAGTATGTTGTACAGCGTGTCGTTTGGTGTAGAGTATGATGTACAATGTGTCGTTTGGTGTAGAGTATGTTGTACAGTGTGTTGTATGGTGTACAGTATGTTGTACAGTGTGTCGTATGGTGTTGAGTATGTTGTACAGTGTGCCATATGGTGTAGAGTATGTTGTACAGTGTGTTGCATGGTGTAGAGTATGTTGTACAGTGTGTGAGTTTGAACTGTCTGCACTCTGTGCCTTTCTCCTGGTTAGATGCTTCAACATGTTAACCTCTGGACACATCACATACAACAACCTGTCAGCGTTCCTGTTCCAGGGCTGGTCAGCGGTCCACAGCTAACACTTTCAGGCACATACCTGCACATACTTACCAGGCACCAGGGTGCAGTCTAGTCCCTAGCACCCTAAACAATTCTCTCACTTTCTAACGCCGGGGAAATTCAATTCTTATTTATTTGTACTACACAATGACATTCAATCTCCACCCCGCCATTTTGAGTCTGAACTAAAGTCACTCCCTGTTTCCCTTTGATCTGTGTACAGTACTAATGACAAGCTTTCAACTGCAACTCTCCTGACAACCAGTGTGTCATTGGTGTGAGGCTGATGCATCCTTATTGACATGGGGTTGGAGACGTGTACTAAAACCTGACTACTGACACGGTCTATCGGTGAGACAGGCCAAGAGCAGCGCAGCCACAGGATTCTGCTACATGTATTCTCATCAGCCCATTCAGCATAGCACTGACGTAGGAACTGTCTCCAGCCAACGCAGACATCACCCAGTCTCACAAACTCGCGCACAATTACCTCATAGGCAGACGGACACACAGCTAAAACACACACATACAAGCACACACACACACTAGTTTCCATCAGCGGACACACTAACAGCCTCAGACACAGCAGTGTCTCTGGGTTTGTCTGGAGCACGAGACACAATAAAACAGTGGATGTGGAGTGGTGCCAGACTGAGTGCCTGTGGCCATAGAGGTTCTCTCAATATGTAATTACGCCAACGTTATGCAGGGCTGTCTCTCACGCACGCACGCACACACGCACACACGCACACACGCACACACGCACACACGCACGCACACCATTAGTCCTCTCCTCCAAAACCAAGCTGTAGATAAAACTGTAGTACAGGCAGAACCGGCAGGAGTAAAACATTAAGGAGAGAATGAGTTAAACATGAAGGATGGCTGTTGTGGACAGGAGCACTGAGCATGTGCTGAAGCCTGCTCTAATAAACCTACTCAGCACTCATCAGAAAGCCAAGAGGGGAGAAGATACAAGCATCTCACCTTTAGCGTTTTGATATCGGGAACATTCACATAACATTTTCTAACCAACTCCCGTACTGTCTATTAAACACAGACAGGGCAGAACGTTGCATAGAAATTCACAGATCTTCACAGACAGGCTGTAGATATTCTTGTATACACACACACACGCACACACACACGCACACAGGACCACGCATTCATTCCCAGTATCACCGCCGGTGGCCAGAGGTAATGAGTGAAGCCTACCGGGTTTCAGATTGAGTTCCTCACCTGGTCTGGACGGGTCGATGACAGAGAGAGCAGCAGAACAGAAAGATAGCAGAGCAGCTCCAGACTCTGGCTTCTTCTTTGTCTTTCTGCTGCCCTGGTCTGTGTGCTTGGAGGACTGAGGAGCCCTATCACAGTGTTTCTTCCTCACTCTCCTCTATCTCGCCCCAGATCTACCTTGCTACCACTCGCCTCCCACATTGTATCCCCTTGTTTTCTCCTCCCCTCTCCCCTCCCCCCACTGGCTCTCCCTCCCCTTCTTCTCTCCCCCTACCTCTCCATGTAGGGGAAGGCAGTGCACAGCACCCCCGCATCTGCTACAGTATCTTTCTCTCTTCCTCCCTTCCTCTGATTCTCTCCCACTCCTTCCCTGTGCACACAGAACTTCTCATGCCGTCTATGTGTTGCACTGTAAACTCAGTAACCCCTAACCTCATATTGTTGACGAGCTAATCAACAGCATACCACTCCCTGCTCCATAGATCTGCTATTGGCAGTCGGTACAGTCCTATTGTACTATATTACTGTTACCCCCGAACAATTTTAATGATGTTTTAACAATGACTTTTGGAGCGGAGAAATCCCAAGACTGTGGTTGTTTGATGATGACAGATCAGCTGTCTGGCTACGGAAAAGAGAATTGCCTCCATGAAAAGGAACGTCCTCTGGTCGGTAAGGTTAAGCACAGAGGGGTGTTGAAGCCTTGTCTCTCTCTCAGTCTCTCAGTCTAACTGACCTTGTCTCTCTGTCTTTCTGTCTGTTTCTCTGATTGTCAATTTGTCTGACTGCCTGTCTCTCTGATTATTGATTTGTCTGACTGCCCATCTCTCTGACTGATTATTTGTCTGACTGTCTGTCTCTCTGACTGTGGATTTGTCTGACTCTGTCTCTCTGTCAATTTGTCCGACTGTCTGTCTCACTGATTGCCTGTTTGTCTGACTGTCTCTCTGATTGTTTGACAGTTTGTCTTGAAGTAGTGGTTCCCAGCAGCAACAGCTGCCAGACACATGGGCAACTAGATGTGCTCCGTTACCCATCTGGCTGTTGATGGACATGCTGTGGGTCAGTGTGAAGGAGCCTTGCTTGGCTGGTGTTCCTGCTTCAGCAGAAGACTTACACAGGGTCACTTGGACTTTTCCCTAATCCCTGTCAACCACTTTAACCACTGTCAACCATCCTTACAAGAGCAGCAGGGATGTAATCTCCCATTGGGAACAAACTGTTCCACACAGAGACACACCACACACACACGCACGCACGCACGCACGCACGCACGCACACACACACACACACACACACACACAGAAATCTCTCAATTCTCAATCAGTCTTGTTCATCTCTAAATATTCTTCTCTCAGAAATGGCCGTTAAACCTCTTTTAGACCCTTCATCATTGAAATATTCAGCGTGAGCTAACCCAGACAAGGCCAGACTAAAAGATGGATGTAAGGCCAGCGCTCTCTCATTGACAGGCCTACACACATGCAGTCCCCTCTTCACACATTCTCTTACACTAGCCAGGTCAGCAGTAAATGACATTGTAAACCACTTGCTGATGCCATAACCACAGCGCCTGAGATTGGGCCGTATTAGGTATTTTACTACCTAACTCCTATGACGAAATGTACATACAGGACACTACAGAAAGAAGGCAGAATAAATACCATTCTTCTATTCTGACACATAACACAAACGACTATGAGCCTGAATTCTCAGCATTTAGAAGAGGAGCTTTGTGTGCATAACGGTACCATCACATAATGGAATCACATTTTTAGAAAACATCCCCAATTTTAAACAGACCACCAGAGGTTTTGTAACAGATTAAAATGATGTCCAACCTAGGCTCTTGTTTAGTATTTGGTATTTGATGTCGTTTGCGTGCAACAATTGTCTGAAGTCCCTGAAGTCTGTGACCCATTGACTCCAGATGCTGGATATATACAACAGAGATGCTCTGCCAGGCCAGTACTGCTGCACTCTTCAGTTTTTTCTTTTTAGGTAGCTTTCTTCAGAAAATAAATGTTCAGTTGTTTTTAAATATGAATTCCTTGGCTAGTCAATCAACTTTTGGTACAACAATGTTCAGCAATTACAATGAGTGTGTTCCAGTGACCACCGTAAATTATACTGTGATAACCCACTGTAGACTTCTTCCTTGGGCTACCAGGCTATTTGCGATGGAAGAGTTCACCAGTGCTTTCCTTGTTTTTTTAATAATATTCCAAACAAGAAATTCTGTTTGTAGCTAATTTTGTCAACAAAAAATAATCACAGATTTTTTAAAATGTTATCTAGATAATAGCAGATTTCAAAGCCTTCAGTCAAAACGATATAATATATTGACAGCTTTTAAATCTGCACAAATTGTGCAGGTGAACACAGCAAAATAACAACAAATACCTATCAAACCCCCTGTTGTCCTGACCGGGAGCTATGCTGTTTACCTTAATGGTTAGCAGGACATTGCTGTAAATAACTTGATCTTAGCATACTTACCTGATAAAAGAAGGAAGAAAATAGGGGGACTATGCATAAAAAGTGTATCTTTCCTAAATTATGAATAATCAATAATATTGTTTGACTTGAGATTCAAACTTTTGGCATATAGCGCTACAGGAGGAAAAACCTACCGAATGTCACAGTAATAAGGACACAGGGGGAACATTCTGTTTTCAGGACCTTTGTGAATAGAGCTTTTCCAATAAAGCCTCTGGTGATGCAAGCCCGCCATCTAAAAGACTAATATTTAGATGAGAGGTAAATATTCACTCTCTACTCTTTGGGCCTTTGGATTCAACAGGCACTCTGCAAAGGTTCATTAATCAAACACACATATGCATACAGATGACGTGATCTGCTCTACGTTCTTGTCAACAACCGTTTTATTCTAAGAGGATCCCACTTTCCCTAGCTACCTCAGCAGAACACCCAAATGGTTTTTATTACTCTGACCTACCTAAAGCTTTTGTGTGTGCACTTTTAACAAGTAGCGCAATTACATAAACAAAACCAGAATCCAACCAGGATGTAGTTCGTTCTAGACAGAATGTGATGTGTTATAGCCAGGATGCATTATGTTCTTCTCTCACAGGATATGGCCCTACCCACCATGACAGTAACCAAACAACGTCCCTCATCAATTTCTACAGGTCCAATGGTGTTCACTGTTTGTATTGATGTCCGCGGAGACCAGCATCCTTCACATCTGCCCTTCTCCCGTCTAACAAAAACATGGTCCAGATAAATCTCCTGGGACTGGGCCAGATAGGGGAATGCAGTACCAGGGCGAATGGAGCAGAGCAATCTGTTGCACAACAACAAGCCCTGAGTAGAAAACAGGGACGAGGCCAGTGAATAAGCCTGTAAAAAAGGCATTTTCTCCCCGGGTTTCCTTAAGAGAGTTGTTAAATATGAGGCATTTCGCAGTGTGTACACATCATCATGGAAGTGTCTCAGGCACCCTAAGAGTGAATATACAGATTATAGACTTGGGGGAGGGGATAGCACGGGATTGGCCTGACACTGTTTGATACAAGTATACCACAATGACAGCAGTTATTTTTTATTTGCAATAATGCACGTTGGAGTTTTGCAGTATATGATACATTTCTAGGTCATATCCAGGCCCTCTGGTGTGTTAAGCCTAAGAACAGCCCTTGGCCGGGGTATATTAACCATTTACCACCCCCCTGGTGTGTTACTGCTTAACAGTAACTAGCAGTGTAACAGTGATTACACAGGAACAGTTACTGGCAGTGTAACCGGGATTACACAGGAACAGTTACTGGCAGTGTAACAGGGATTACACAGGAACAGTTACTGGCAGTGTTACAGTGATTACACAGGAACAGTTAATGGCGGTGTAACAGTGATTACACAGGAACAGTTACTGGCAGTGTAACCGGGATTACACAGGAACAGTTACTGGCAGTGTAACAGGGATTACACAGGAACAGTTACTGGCAGTGTAACAGTGATTACACAGGAACAGTTACTGGCAGTGTAACAGTGATTACATAGTAACAGTTGCTGGCACAACCCATTAAAACAGCTTACTGTTGAGTATAGTCTGTTTAGCATAGTCCCATCTAGAATCAATGCAAACAGCCCAATTACACTTTATACGATGCAATGTTTTGTCAATATCTGTGGAAAAGTATTTTTAACATGTTTATTTGTGTGTTTAATTGTTAGTCAGAGGATGCATGATCCATTTTAAAAGGGTTTGTGATAAAACAGATGACACTACATGCAGTAAAGCAGTTACACATAGAAGGTACCATGTAAGCACAGTTGGTAGAACATGAAGTTGGTAGAGGCAGGGTTTTCCCACTGAAGGCCAGTACAATACGTAGCTCATCAATGTTAGTCCCTCTGCAGCATCCAATAAATGTAAAATTATAGAGGTGTCCTGAAAATGTGCACACATAATAACAGACTTCTGCCAAGGCAGGGCCGTAAAACGGCCCTGGGTTGTCAAGCACTTGCATTGCAAGCCCATATAAAGAGGAACAGGGGTTGTAAGCAATTGTGAAGCCTGCTCCTGTACACGGGCCGGGAGATCGTGAAGAGGACACAAACCTGAGTTCTTACTGCAATACTACCGGCTTCATACTTTTCACACAGACAGATACAGATAGTTGTGTCAGGTGTTCACACACATTTTGTTTTTTGACAAAGTGGGACCTAGACTTCAAATTCATCTGAACCGAATTGTCAATAAAACAAATACACACTGGACGATGAATTGTCATTGTCCAACATAATTAAACATTAAGATAGTGACTCACTACTGCAGGTTCATGCTCTACAATATTTGTATGGTAGGACTTCCCCCTAACAGGAAGTGGCTCAGGTACTAATCTTAGTGGTTTTCCTGACTTCTGCTAGTCAATATCGGTAGGGTTTCCTGCATGCACCAGCAAACCCCTCAATTTTAACAATAACAACGCAGCCTGTCTAGTGTTCAGTCTTCCCAAATCCACCTACGTCTCAACTACTCAGTGTCCTGTTGATTAACACATCCTCTATGAGACCATCGTCTTTGGGACAGAACAGCAAGGGAAACTTCCCCTGCCTTTAAGTAATAATCAAACCCTACCATTTCAGGTCTCTCGGTCATCACCAAAATAAACTCGACCTTCCAGAAAGCTGGACATTGGTTAAATGTGTGTATATAAAAGGTGCTCCTGCAGAAACTTCAATACTGTCTAACCTCAAAAACTGAACGAAAATACAGCAGCTATCAAACAAGCTCACACTATTTGTCTCGTTCCAGAGATACCGTGGGACGAACGTGCAAATAATACACAAGCCAGGTGCGTAGACCCAAGTAGACTACACTGTCAATGCTATCAGATGTATTGTGAGAAGAACATTTCCTCATTTCTATCATGCACTTCATTTTCCATTAAATGTATGTATGTTGAGAGACCACTGCCTCAGAAGAAAACAGCAAAAAGAACGCAGTAATCATTTTTACAACTTTATTAAAATATGGTGTGGAGTTTACCATCAGAAGTTACCATAACAAACATGATTGTTTCTAATAAAAAAAGTCAACAAAACAAAAATAAAGCTTAAGAGCCTAGTTACAGGATACTTTTTTCTCTTTTTAAGGTTTTGCAGTCGGGTGAAAGAAAATCAATTAATTCACAACTAAGAGTGAGTGAAAGACCCCAAAAAAAAAAAGTCAACTCATGTTGTAAAAATACATTTCCCAAATTTCATCATTACACACAGCTCATTTAAAACATTCATTCATTCATTCATTGTTAGATGAAGGTTAGATGTCAGTGCCAAAGAACAGAAGGTAAAAACTAAATACAGAACTCACGATGCACAAATGAAGGGAGAGCTTCTGGAAGTCAGGAGACTAATCTACATTCTGAGGGAGGAACACGAAACACACGGAAAGAGAGAGCGAGACTGCAGGATGTGTGTGCATTTAAACCCTGAGAGAAAAAAGTGACCAATCCTGTTTATAATTTTCTGCTGGTCTGACAGACCACACCTGTGTCCATTATGACCCCCTGGGCTTGGGGCAAATTGTGAAAGACCCTTTCAGAGCACTGGTGCAAAAGGGAACCTTTTCACACGATTAAGTTAAATATCTGTTGGACCTGACTGTAGTCTAACACTTAGTGAACTGGGCAGCTACACTAATCCAATCAAAAGAGTTAACCTGGTTAAATCTGAAATGTTATTCTTTCTGCACTGACAGAATGCATATTTTGAATGATGTCCTCAACTTATCTGCAATGTGGATCTAAGACATATGGAGCGACATGTAGAAAATGCTGTGTGGAAAACGTTAGCATGGGCTCATCCAGGAAACCCAGTCATCAGACCTTTGTGGGAGTTGTTAGTGAGGTTTCGTTATGACATCTGACTATCTCCTACCCAGCCTACTGTGGTCAACGGTTTAAGGCAGCGAGTGTTTCCATGGCAACGCTCTACAGCGACTACAGGGAGAGTTAAGGCCCGGGGGTTTCTGGCTGGACAGGGAACTATACTACGCATGGCATGGACAAAAACCAATTCATTCAAATTCCCCAAAGGTTGTTGGTTTTTTTTCATTCCTGAAATGTCTCAGTACAACGCGCAGAACACAGAGTGATTGATTACAAATGAACATACAAAATAACTGGTGAATAAATGTATGAACAACACAGTGTACTGCAGAACTGGAAACAAATGTCATCAACATCATCAATGGCCATTCAAGATTTCTATTCATGTTCATAATTCAAACTATGGGGGGGTATTTTAAAAATATATACTCATCACATGACACGGGAGCCATTAAGGTCTGAACAAACACTCCTATGTCCTCATAGACTCTGGTAGGAAGAGAAAACTGTACATCACTGGTTACTGACCACCACAAAATGGCAACTTAGGTTGAGGATTAAGCACTGGGGAGCAAAGGGTGGACAGCAAGACGACATGTAATCTTTACGCCAATAAAAATTTTCTTCCAAATATACCTCAGACGCACAATAGCATGAGCAGCACGAAGTGAGGACAGAATGGCGTCAAGTTCAATGTGGTACAAAAGAAAACTAGCAGGTCAAGCTGGCACTTTGAAACTTCTCCAAGTTATATCCTTACGTTCATCAGAACAACTGAACTCCTGGTGAGGCATTGTGCTCTTTTTTCACAAAGAAAAAAATGAAGTATAAAATTTCAACGGCAAAGAAGGACACAAGTAACTAGTTTCGAAGCCTGAGATTTTTTTTTTTTTACAGTGGAAAAAACTGGAAAAATTCTAAAAAGTTGTTTGTCAATCAGGTCATTGAGTGGGGCATTTA
Organism: Esox niger; assembly: GCA_016801105.1. Lineage (NCBI taxonomy): Eukaryota > Metazoa > Chordata > Actinopteri > Esociformes > Esocidae > Esox > Esox niger. The sequence goes on along the minus strand of JACXGJ010001491.1, from coordinate 73,284 downwards.
TTTATCGTCATCATTGCTACAATATTCACAACCCTTCTGGTCAGGAATAGCAAAGAGGTTTCTAGAAAAGCTGTACAAAAAAGAAAAAGGGTTTGAAATTACATTCAATATCTGTGACTGAGGTACTAGAAAAGGTTTTCCTTTGATACCACGACAGAGGATGACGACGGCATTAACAGTTACTCGTAGGGACTACACCTTTGGAAACAACAACGACTGGTCACCAGAAACATGGTCGGGATCCACAGACAAAACACTGTCTCGTTTAAAAAGCCAATAGGAGCATGCGATAACTTTACACCCCATTCACTCGCCCTTTGTTCTTAAAGGGAACAATTAATCCCTTTGTCTTCTTAAAGGGATGGCTGAATCCACTCACTGGCAGGTCCTATGTTAAGAGGGACGCGTGGATGATTATCGGCTGATAGAGTGCTAGCGGAGTGGGACATCTTTAGGGGCTGGAGGAGTGAGATTGTGGTTTGGGGGGGGGAGAAGCCGGTAGGAGAGGAAGACAGCGTGTCCTTGACACCATTCTGTCGTATTTGGAAGTCATTGGTATTGGATGATAAGCGGCCCAACGGCCAACGGTTCTGTGTGGATGTGTTGATGAACCCTGGGGGAGCCAGAGACATGTCCACCACTCAACGCAGCAGCCAAAGTGCCTCAGCTCTCACTGACCGACCACAGCCCGACCAGTGGCAGGGCAGCGGCCCCCCCTGCTGGACGAATTTCAGCCCTACACAGTTGAAATAGGCTGCTCCAGGCCGCCCACTGGGTCCAGGCACCAGTCAGAAAAGGTCTGTGAACAATGACCCACGTCGCCCACTAACCCACCGATATCCACCTGATCCCCCCATGTTGAAGTTGGGAGTCATTTCAGGACAGGCTTTATAAAGGACAGCTTTCACCTAACTATCGATTTGTACAAGACCATGCAGGCATTATCGTAACGTGATGATCCATTCCTCTGACCTTTCAACTAGAAGTTAATGGCGCAGGAAAAGGGAGCTTGGCCATTACATCTTCAAAAGAGCTAGTAAAATAAGGGGAGCAGGTAATCGCCAACCATCTGAAGGAGCGGAGACACAGGGCACAGGGAGACAATCTGGATTTCATGGTCCTCAACCCTCTCCCATTAAGCCCAGAGGACCACGCCCACTGATCAGAGTTGAGGAGAGGACATGAGGAGTATGAAACTGAGATCTTCTCAGGGTTTGACACAGCCAAGTAGAGGCAGAGGAGACAAATCGTACACACTTCATTAAGGTCTCAGCTTTACTGATCTTATTCATCCCTAATCTAGACAGACATATCCATACTGGTAAAAGCTTTCGTTGACTTAGATACCAATACAGAACTTTGCAATCTGGCAAAAATAAAATGCGTCGTGCTGTCTGTTACTTTTGTACACGTATTTTTCTCTAAAAGGAGATGCGTGACAGAAAAGGAGAGGGGTAACAGACAGCCACTAATTCACACTGAGCCAAACCGTCACACCTCTCACAGTTGCACTGATCAAAACAGCCAGCAGGGACCGCCAGACTCACGCTCCAGCCTCGCTGCAGAAATGCTACTCGGAAAAACAAAAACTGGAGCCATAACAGAACAGCAATACTTATTTTGCTTTTACAAAAAAATACACTAAACAATTAGGAGAAAAAAGAAATATACCAATCCAATTATTGAATCCTTGAGAAGAGTTATTGCTGAAGGTGCATTGGTGTATGGTTGGGGTGCCGTCGGGGCATCCAAGAAAGGGGTCCTGGAAAGGGGTTACGGTACGGACGGGCGGGTCACTCCTGGGTCGGTACTGTATTTTGAAAGACCGGAACTTGAACCGATCCAGATCAAACCCGGACCACAGTGTCAATCTGCCTGAGATCAGAGGGATGGTGGCGGTTATGGTGGGGGTGGTGCTGTTGGTTTCCAGGGGTGCCGGAGGAATGTTGGGGAGCTATTGGTCAGAGGAGATGTCTCTGTCTGCCTCGGCCTTGCTGGGTTGCCCTGGCGATGAGGCGTGGGGGGGGTGAGACACAGGGGTGATGCCGTGAGCCAGGGCACCTGACACCAGAGCCTCTACCCCAGCCCCCGCTCCCGTCAACCCCCCTGCTGCCACACTGATCAGACCTGGAGGAAACCTGGCAGACAAAACCCACATATCAACACCTCGCTCACAAACTCCACTTGTTACAGAACATTCCCCTGTAATAGTTGCCATTGTCTGAATGTGTCATTCAACAGTGATGGTTTCATGAATCAGTGGAAGAACACCAATGAGGCTGGCTGGCTGGGCTCCTGTGCTCACCTGGACTGTTGGGGGCTCACCTGTAAGCAGAGGCTCCATTGAGTTCAGGGTGAACTGTAGCAGCCTCCATACTGGGCCACTGGGACGCAGCCATCAGATACTCCTTGTTCACACAGTTCTTCAGGCTGTCTGGGATACGACCTGACAGGAACCACAGACTGAGTTACGAATCACGGAAAGGGTCATCTAGAAGTGCAACCTTTCCAAAGTATATACTACCAATCACCAAATTCACTGCGATTACAAACACTGACCAGGGTAAATTGACCGAACACCTGACACAGACCTTATTTAAACTGAATCCAAAAAGCCTAACGGGATAAAATGTGTAATGCAAAAAGAGATGTGTTCAGGAATATTTTTTAGGTCTTGTCTGGGAGTACAAGGCGTCGAGCATCCTTCTCTAGAAGGCTGTATTAGAATGAATGAATCAACATCTGCAGAGCCCAACGGTCTTACCAGTGATGGCACGGCGCACCTCCCTAGCTGCCTCTTCTCTGGCTTCGATGGAGGCCTGCTCACTGTACCAGGAGGTGTGAGGGGTACAGATCAGGTTAGGAGCATCCTTCAGAGGACCCTGGGAGAAACTAGAGCAGAAACCAGACAGAGACATTCACAGTTGAGAAGGGGGTTAGAGAGGGGTGGGGGCCACAGGGACTTGGGGTTGACAATTCAATGCGACAAATCAGTTGTTTTATTTAAGACTTTGCCCAGTAGGTAAAAGTCGATTTTCATCTTTTCGATAGGATTAAAAGAGTACAAAACGTGGTTGCACCTGAATGGCTCTGTCTCGTGGACATCCAATGCAGCTCCTCGTATCCGTCCTTCTTTCAGGGCCTGAGCCAGAGCCTTCTCATCGACCAAACCACCCCGTGCAGAGTTCACCAGGAAGGCCCCCTGACGCATCTACACGCACACGCACACGCGTAAATACATACTATCCAAGATGCACCCAACCAACAACATCCTCTTAACTCCATTTATAAACACATGCGCCCCGACTGATCCAGAAACGAAACACAAACAAGTGTGACCCCATATAAACCCTCACGTGCTTGTGCTTGTCCAATAAAAGGCCAGTGCGCAGAGCGTGAAGTGAGCCCCTGTTTGCTCCCAGACCTGTTTGATGGTGAAGTCGTTGATGAGGTGATGGTTGTGCTCGTTGAGGCTGCAGTGGAGAGACACACAGTCGGAGTGGATGAGCAGATCCTGCAGGGTGGCCATCCTCTGAAGGCCCAGGGAGCGCTCCACGCCATCAGGCAAGTAGGGGTCGTAGAAGATCACCCCGAAACCAAAGGCCTTGGCCCGCAGAGCCACCGCCTGGCCTACACGACCTGCAGACGGAGTTAACCGAAGTTAAAGACGCACTTGTAGGCCGTTGGTTGTGAGCGGCACCATTGGCCAGCTTCCGCGGCCCCGCCCTCAGACCACTACTCACCCAGTCCTATGATGCCAAGCGTCTCCCCGCGGATGCGGGCCGCACCGCCCGCCACCTCCCTGATCTGCTCCACGCTGGAGGCGCGGGTGCCCTCCCTCAGGGCCTGGTGCATCCAGGTGACGCGGCGGTACAAGTTCAGGATGAGACACATGGAGGTGTCAGCTGTCTCCTCCACTGACGACGCAGGCACGTTACACACCGCAATGCCTGGAGCGGAGAGGTGAGGAGGAGGAGGAGGAGGAGGAGGAGGAAGGAGCAGACCGTGGCGTGAAGGAAAAGAGGGAAAGAGTTTTGGAAGTCAGCTGCTTTTCTACTGACCACACACAGAGAGTGACTCGGGTCACAGTGGCGATGGACTGAGTTTATGTACAGCGACCTCCATAAGCACTGAGACAGGAAAGTCCACTCAAGGCCGAAGAAAAGATGATTAAAAGATGAATATAACACGGAAGTACAGAAAGTCACCTTTTATTTCTGCCCATTTCAACACACATTTTACCGACTAAGAGTAACAGCACTGTCAGAGATCCATGGATGCGCTGACTCTACTCATGCAAGCAGAAGTATTGGTGAATTTATCTCCCAGGTGTTTCTAATTGAGTAATGTGTTTCCTGTTAGATTGATTGGTGTCTTCGGCAATCGGCGTTGACCAGGTCGGACAAGGAAAAGAACAGCGGTTGATGACAGAATGCTCGGATGAAAATGTCCCAATCTGATGTTCGCAGGAAACTTTGGCGGCAGATTTACAAAGGCCAAGCTGCAAGATGCAAATCTCCAATCAGCACCAAAAACAAAAATGCCACATTAGAATTAGCTAAAATGTACATTGAATTTTATAAACAGATGTGAAAGAGGTGAACCTTTAAAAAAGGGATGGCAAATGTCTGGAGAGAAAAAAGGAACTGAAGACAATGCGAAGCATTCAAACTCCTGTGTGAAACATGGTAGAGGAAGTCATGACATAGCATGGCTGCCAATAGAACACATTAACTCATCTTAATAGATGAAGTAACAAATGACGGCAGCGGCAGAATGAGTTCAGAAAGATCTTGTCTACCAATGTACAAGAAAATGCCACCAGACTCACTGTGTAGCAATACACAATCTAATAGGACAATGACTGAAAACACACTGCCAAAAACCTAGGAGTTCATGAGGGGGAAAGGGCAGATTTTAGACTGGTCGAGTCAATCTACTGATATAAGTCCCATTGAATATGCATTCTACTCGCTGGAGACGAGACTGAAGTCAGAAACTCCCCAAAACAAGCGACATCTCAAAACGGCCTCCACGAAGGCTTCGTAAAACGTCTCCATGTGACACCAAGAGGTTGGTGAAATCAGTGTATTGCAGACTCACTGCAGTTGTTTTATGCAAGGGATTTGCGACCAAATACAAGCTTTGAAACTTCTTAGATTTGATTCAAGTTGAACTGTCCCAATATTTCTGCAGACACAAAAAGGGGGGGAGGAACTAACAGGGCTGTTATTTATAGCTGGTAAAACACGGTTTGAAACAGACAGAAATAAAAGGCGACAATCTGCTCTCCTGCCTCATATTGATCTAAACGTATTTTCATCTGCCTTGAGTGGACTGTCCTGTCCCAATACTCACGGAGTATAATATGCATAGGAACACCGGTCGGTCTTCATACTTTGGGTCGGTTTCTCTCACCCAGCTCAGCCGCGGCTTTGATGTCGACATTGTCAAAGCCGCTACCGATCCTGACGATGACTCTAAGGCCCTTGAACTTGTCCAGGTCGTCTCTGGACAGGGTGATGGTGTGGTACAGCAGTGCCCCTACTGCCTCGTTCAGCACCTGACATTAACACACAGTAATAAAGCCCCAAACAAGAGTATGGCCTAGCGACACATTCCTTCAGTCTAAAGTGCTAAATAACAAGACGTTAATGTCTTTCCGCGGCTGTAGCCACTGCCTTCACAATATCTATAAGACATTATTTGTTCAGCACCTACAGGGTTAACAATAGACATGAATACAGCCTGGTTAAACAGCTCTTAGTTGTGCTATATTGGCCATACACCCCCATCCCCCTTACTTCTAAAATATTCTTCTGGTTAGACAGGTCATAACATGGCCGTTACTACAGCTGTATAATAGACATGTCATCAGTACTAAAGTAAATATATAGCTTGGAAACAGCAAGTAGTCTTAAATTACTGTCCATGAGGTCTTATCAGTGTGTGGGTGCAGTGTGTGTCTGCCTTGAGCATGTGTGTATAAATATGTGCCTGCCTCAGGTGTAAGAGTGAGGGTTTTAGGTCTAACTATACTCATGGGGACCAAACGTCCCAATGAGTATTGTAAAAACAGAAATATTTGACAAATGGAGACTTTTTGCCAGTCCCCATGAGGCAAAAGTCAATTTCTGGCTCAGGGTTTATGTCTAGTGTCCAATTTACAATTCATTTTTGAGGTAGAAATGGGGTTTCTTTAAGGTTTAGGCATTGTTGGTTAAGAATAGGGTTAAGGTTAGGCATTATACCTAGGTAAAGTATAGGCATAAATGTTACTTTATTGAGGCTAAGGTTAGGGTAAAGGTTAGGTTTAGAGTTAGGGTTAAGATTAGGGCATGGAAGCATACAATTTCTATTTTCTGGTCCCCATGAAGTTAGCTGTACAAACTTGTGTGTGTGCATGTGCCTGCTTCAGGTGTAAGAGTTGGAGGGTGTGTGGAGATGTGTCTGCCTCAGATGTAAGTGCGTGTGTCTACCTTCTCGTGGATCTCCTGGGTGGACTGGGCATCACAGAAGGCCACAGTGGCCACGTCTTTCAGGATGGGCATCTCTATGGTACAGTCCCGCCCGTCCAGGAGGGCAACCAGGGGCCGAGGGTGCATGGGCCCGTTGAGGATGGGGGGGCGGATCCCTGAACACAGACGATACGGCACCATTACACAACATACAGCATCCTGAAATGTCACTCAGTACGCCCGAAATGCTAGATGCAGCTTTGGTTCCATATGCTGGGTAGGTTGGCTGAAAACGAACCGGAAAACACTTGTAGTGTTGGTTTGATTCCAACATGGACCATATCTCTGAAAACAGGCAGATTATAAATCGAACAATATATTTATTGTGAGGTTTACAGTTTATTTTCAGCTAGTTGTTTCGCCACACAAAATGGCTTCTATTGGAACAAAATGTCATCCACGGGGAAGGGTAAAAAGACCATAGAGCACCATGTTTGTCAGATGTGACTGTCCACAAAGCCTAGTAACTGAACAATCTTTATGGAGTCTGGATCAGGACACACGGGGGGGTCAGTCTGAAGTGTGGGAGTCTGACATAATAATTCCCACCAAACCACTGTCCCCTGACCAAACCTCACCACAGACAACCTGGCCTTTGTCTTGCCCACCAGTCTAAACACAGAGGTTCACAGGGGCATTCACATCCACGCTCACCACAACCAAACACATACAAACGACAAATGAAAACACACACACACACACACGATGCTCCAACACAGACCAGGATGGAGTTCCTTCTGTCACTAGTGTCGATGATGGCACTGACAGCCAGGCTTGGAGAGGAGGTGGGGTGTGTGATGTCTGGGGGAGGGGTCAGGAGGGGTGAGATGCAGAGTGCTGGGAAGGGGGAGGAGACCAAGTCATGACCTAAATTCCCCTCCTTTGTTGTCATTTTTTTTACCACATCGACTGTTGATAACTATATTGAGTCAAATGTCCTTATAACAACTATAACTTGGGTCCTTATAACAACTATAACTTGGTTCTACGGTTTTCCCTCTTAGATCCCTGATGATGAATGCACTAACTGGAAGTGACTTCAGATAAGAGCGTCTGATCAACTCAACTTGAAAAAGCGAGATACTTACATCTGCTCGGAAATCAATAACTGTTGACCACTTCATGGCGAGAATGTAAGACAAGACATAAAGCTAACCGCACCAGAGGCAATACTTGGCAAGTCCCAGCACATCAGATGGGACATTTCCATGCATGTGGGAGAAATGTAGCTAATTAGACACTTCATGGATGCTAATGGGAAATGGACTGAATCTTTTTGGGTGCAACTGATAGTGGAACTAGTAACTCGCTAGTTTGTCTTACTAATGAGTTAACAATTTTTCTCTTTCTACTTTAAAAACCAATAGCTCACCTCTAATCAGTGTCTTACAGGGATTGTGTGTTTTTACAGAAAAGCAAAACAAAAACAAGCAAAACTGACCAGTAGCCATCTGCAGGTAATGTTTAAAGTTAGTGCTTCAAATAATCTATTTCTAAAAAAAATGATCAGTGTGACTGAAATCTTTCCCATTTAAACTTTGTCGCCAGCCCGTCTGTCATTGTGCATTGACTTATCTCCTTATACTTTCTTTAAACACTCCAGGTAATATCCTTCCCACCTAAACCCCCATACAGTAGCTGGTACTACACCGGTCTAGTTCGGTAAGGGAAGACAAGTCACGTTATTGATGAGGCAGGGGTCTACAGTGCCCCATTTTACGTCAAGATAGCGCTTACATTTTTAAGAAAAAAGGCTTGGCCGTAGTATAATTATTACCTTAGAGGATAATTGACGGTTACAGATGTTACCTACTTTGATTCACATATACTGAAATACTTGGTATTTGTGAACATTTGTAATCATTTGGAATGTTTCTAAGAATCAGACTGTTTGGATGCTCAGGTTGACTGCTAGGAATCTGCCATTTGTCTCAGCTCTCTGGCTCTTTGAAACGAACCCGTACATGCCTCTTGAATTGGAACACACTCGCTTGTTCGTTCTCCCTCCCTCTTGATCTCACACACACCCACATGTAACACACACCACACTCCGGGCCCCTTCACCAGAAACAACCCGTGGATACACATGCATCCTTTCTCACTGTGTGACAGGTGTATGGTCTGGGTGGGAGGAAGAGGGGGTATATATGTCTGGAACATTCTCTTAGACGGCTGGACGCCAGAAGGGACAGACAGACACCAACATCCCTGTGTACCGTGCTGTGCCTTCATGACGCTTCCTGTGACGTAGAGCATTTACCAACGCACAGAGACACGCACAGAGACAGAGACACGCACAGAGACAGAGACGCGCACAGAGACAGAGACGCGCACAGAGACAGAGACGCGCACAGAGACAGAGACGCGCACAGAGACAGAGACGCGCACAGAGACAGAGACGCGCACAGAGACGCGCACAGAGACACGCACAGAGACAGAGACGCGCACAGACACACGCACAGACAGACACGCGCACAGACACACGCACAGACAGACACGCGCACAGACACACAGACAGACACGCGCACAGACACACAGACAGAGACGCGCACAGACACACAGACAGAGACGCGCACAGACACACAGACAGAGACACGCACAGACACACAGACAGAGACACGCACAGACACACAGACAGAGACACGCACAGACACAGACAGAGACACGCACAGACACAGACAGAGACACGCACAGACACGCACAGACACGCACAGACACGCACAGACACGCACAGACACGCACAGACACGCACAGACACACACAGACACACACAGACACACACAGACACGTTCCTCTAACATTTAACCGGGCCTAGCTGAGGAAGAGGGAATCTGAAAGTCATTAAAAGCACAAAGCATTTCCCTTTAACTTACTGTCCACATGCTGGAGATCACAATAGAATCACAATAACAGATTAGAGGCAACCGCAGAACTAAGCAAACACGCACGCACTGTTTGAGTAAAGGACGCTTACGTACTCAAAGCCTATGGAGCACAAGCATGGCCGCTCACACAATACAATTCATTCAGCGCTTCATTCATTCTCCCTCCCTCCTTTTCTTTCTTTCCATCCCTCCGTCACTCCCTCCCCTCTCTCGAGGTTTGAGGAGTGTGTGAGAGCAGAGTGAGCGAGAGGTGAGGGGGGAGGGGCGCGCTAGGGTGATAATGCAGCGCTGCTCCACCCAACCTCCAGCCAGACACACACAGTTGTTCAATTCCTTTAACGGCTAAAAGGACGCAGCGAGCAAAAAGGAAATGGCACACACAGTCTTCTGCAACACCACACCCAAGTCCATACCTCCCCCCGCCATCTTCAAGGTCTCTTTCATACAGATATTTTACAAAACATACACACACACACATACACACATATACACACGCAGCCTAACCTTGCATTATGAAGTTTGCCAGCCTGTCTTCCTCTCTCACTTGCCTCGCTCTCTCCCTCTATCGTTCTTTCTTTCTTTCTTTTCTCTCCCTCGCTCTTTCTGTCAGACTGTTCTTGGCTGGCTAGGTCCCAGCTGTCATCCACACCCAGCACCTCCCCCACTGCCCGGCTCCAATCACAGGCGGCTCCATTGAGAGCCAGCCAACCAGCAATAACCTCATTAGCATAGCCAGGCAGCGGCTGGGCTGGGGGCGGTTTGGCTGTTGTTGTTTTTTAAAGAGACAGCTGGCCTGTTTCCCTGTAGCCACGGCCGCGACCCCTAACCCTGCTCCTCTTGCTTCTCTCAGGGGACCTGGCTCTTCCAGACAACTCCCTCCATTTCATCTCAACATCACCCAAAAGCTGCATTTGGAACCATTTTATTAAGCTTTGTCTGTTCTACTGCATTAAGATAGTTACGGTCATATTTCCAAAAAATTATAACATTACTGGACGGTATTCTAAATGACTTCATGATATTTATGGGACCTTTATATAGACAACCAGCGTGTCTGTGGATGACTTGCAATGCCAAGTTCAAATTAAAATAAATAGAAGAGACTCAACGCAACCTTCTAGGTTATTTTCTGTGGTCTCAAAAACAATGTTGTAGGCTAATTTAGCAGTATATTGTTCTTGGTTGTCATCTATTACAGGTGAAGATGAGTCACATGATCATCCTTCTGCTCTCACAAATAACACTTTAGACACCGATCACTGGTTTACAACTTGAAATGAAGTGACAACTAATTCCAGCCAATTTAAACAGAGAAGAGTGCGCCCCCCCTCCCCAAAAAACCAGCGGTACACCTGAACCTCATTTTTAATGAGACTGTGATCGGTGGTGATGTGTGTAAAACAAGGTGAGGCCCCTTTTAGACAAGCTGAGATCACCTTCTGACAACAGAGATTATCTGAAGGAGATCACGGATGCATGATGCCAGTGTGAGAATCACGTTGGAAAAGAATACCCATTAGAATATCGCTACAGCAAACAGCCAAATCAGCGCATCTTCAAATATGCCCTTCATGTGCGAGTGCCCTTAAATGTAGGTTCACGAGAAACACGTTTGTGTGCTTCTACGGGTGCATGTTTTGATGCTCCTTACCCTCGCAGATACGATCGAGTCTCTGCCTCTTCACTTTGTGTTTGTCCATTAGAGCCATGGGCTGGCAGTCCTGATCCAGGACACAGCACGACAACAGCACCGCACGGTCGGTAAACGAGCCCCTTCAGAAGAACACCAGCACGAAAAACCACCACTGCACACCAAGCAACTCCTACCAAAAAAGACAGTAACTGTCGTTCCCAGTTTAAAAGTGAAACTACATTTTTTTTTAACATTCATATTGCCTGTGGGAACAGATTGGTGCTTTGGTGTTATTAATATTTGGCAGAAAGGTAACTGAAGAGAAAAGGAGTGATTGAGAAACAAATAACAGTTAATGCAGCAGGATAGGACGATCAGAGATTAGGTGATACTACTGTAGAAGTAGTTACAATAACACAGGGCTCTAATATACGTCTACTTATCAAATGCTAGGAATTTGCTCCTTAAAAAGATGATTACATTTGTGCGTATAGTAGTCCTGAGGTATTGCTAATAGTGTATTCTGACTTCTGCTATCACTGTGGTAAACATAGGGGGCCAATATTTTGAAAAGACACCCCTTCTCTTCCTCATTTCAACTACTCTGACATTACTAGCTTGGTCTAATGTAACCATTGCTATCACCTATCCAGTTCTGTGAGATCAATGGTTTAATCTCAAACTGAAGAAGCCCTTTGTTGAGCGATTGTGTGGTTGAAATATTTGGGTTTAGATTCAGGCAATGATTACCTTGAACAAAAGAACATAAGCATTTGACCATGGCCATAAATGGAAAGACTAAAGACCACATGGGCAAGTAGCAGACTTACCAGCAAGCAATTCTGCTCAGTGTCTGTGTTTCACGATGACTGCTCAGATCTTACTGTCAAGCAAAGAGACATAATCAGACAGAGGGTCTTCTGCACTCACTGTCACACTTTGGATAACCCATTCTTTACAAAAGGTCTTGGTCTAAAGGATAAATAAATGTGTTTTGGTATTGTTTGATTCAAATATGAAAGGTCTTATAACCATGTGTTTGTGGATCTGAAAGTTGGTCTAGGCCAGACCATTATGGATTCACAAATGATTTCTGTCAAACTACTTGAACGGTCGATTAGATGTGTAAGTTAGTGTAAGCATAAGTCTAATTGGACTAAAACCGAACAATTTAGCTACAATTTCATATTACGTTACAGTATCCCTAAATATTAAAGATAATTCAATTTCATACCATCAACTATTACACCGAACGTTTGGATCGTTCTGACTTTGAGAAGTTGGGACAACACTCCGAAACGTTTGCTGCAGCGACATGCAAAACGCTGAACTGTTAACAAAGTATCTAATTAATAGCCAGGCAGTTGGAAACAATAGCAGATTTATCCAACTAGTTACGCAAAACTAAAACAATTAGGACAAGGTGGCTTACAGCATTTAGGCCTACTGAAGCTACTAAGCTAGCCAGCCTGTGCATTTTACAATCCTTTCTAAACCGAACAGGTAGCTACAAGTTTCAACTGTTTCAACTGCAGATACCGCTATGCTACGTAAGTAGCAAGTAGGTAGCTCAATGGCTACTAAGACCGTGTGTTATCGCTTCTGGTAAGTTAGCTTGTAAACGAACATTAGCAAACTAGCTAGCTAACCTTGCCAAACAGACAACACACACTAAAGATCGATCCGAATTATATTTAAATAAAGTAAAACGACATTTAAGAATCCCAGAATACAATCAAGGTTCTCAAACGTATACTGGTTGGTTGTTAGCTTATCAATTTACCAAATAAAGCTAGTCATCAAGCTACCGTTGGATGGTTAGCGTAGCAACTAAGCTTGCTATACAAGCTAACCTACGGTCTGCGTGTGATAGATGCGTACTGGGGGAGCCCTTTCCGTCCGATTCGCTATTGCGAATGGCGCTACAATGTGAATATCTGAAATGCTGTAAAGCTAGAACATCGGGGAAATGTGGATATCCATAACGTGCACATTATGTGCGCAACATTCACTACCCCCGTAATTAAACAATGCACGAGCGGCGGATTATTTACCCCAATAATAGTATTCGGTTGTGTTGTTACAGTGTGCGTGCGTCGGTGGTCTTCCCTCTCTCCCAATCGCCATGAAATCTGAAAAAGAGGAAGTCGCCGGTTCATGGGGGGTAAGGCCGCCGTACACAACGTGTGACGGGCAGAGTGAGAGGCACCCGTGCTCTGGTAGGAGGGGAAGGCAGAGCGCCCTCACCTTCCATGGCGGTGGACAGACAGCATATCCACACACGCTGCATGAACATTTTACTTAATGTTGATAAACTGGACAATTACAAATTATGCTCCTTGGTTCAAATACCTTTTGTACTGGGTCACTGCCCTATAAAGTTTGACTGTAGTTTCTCTATTGATTTCAACCCCCCCCCCCCCCCCCATCGTCACGCACGCACCTACGCACGCCATACAGAAACACAGCCTTTACTATTCTGTTTCAATGACCTATCGACCTTACTTTTTTCATAAATATGCTAAGGCCACTAGGTGTCACTACAGTCAATAATATGCCCTATTCATGCTAAGTTCCAATCATGTTTGATTGACTAACCCAGGAACCACTCAGAATGCTTTAACATTGCCATTCTAATCTACAACAAAATAAACCCACTTACAGCAGATCATCTCACATGGTTATTCTGTTAGACTCATTTAATATGCAAAACCTTAACCAATACCTTGAGCATCTCTGATTGAAAGAAAGACAAGACACAGCTGATTTTTCTTGCAAAAGTATTCTCTAGTAAATTTTACTTGTACACAAATTGTGTAAGGACATTTTTTCCATCTGAAAACATATGATAAAAATCATAAGGCCACCAAATCTCTGCATTGCTACTGGTTTCTTCACTCACATATTTACACACACACACACACACACACACACACACACACACACACACAAAATAGTTTCCACATGTGACCACTGTACAGTAGATTGTGCCCAATAGGATCCAACTGCAGCATAGCATATTGTTCAAATCCTATTACAGTGCAAAAGTGAACTGTTCATTAGTGGGACACAGGAGAGTCAAAGGAGAGACTACAGAATCTATTATGTAAGATCCATTTCTACAGGAGACCAAGAAGAAAACAGCTGGATGTAATTAACAAAAACCAGTAGAAAAGCAACAACTTACACTTCGCTTAAGGCATGATTAATGCACAATATTGAATTAATCAGTGAATAACTGCTTCAGAGAACAAATGAACTCAGCTAAAGCCAGCTATGAGGAAAGAAACCAAGCCCTCTCATTTCCCTTTAATAGTGTGTAGATGTTCCACCTGCAAGTCACCACATTAGGGAGGGAAGTAGACCCACACCCATGAAAGCGGATGAGTTCGCAGGCTTCTGCTTGTGTACATTTACAGAGGGGACTTCAACTCACCTGGCTATACGTTTTGGAATGTATTGTATTGTAGTGTCCATCACAACCAATCTGCGTTATAATTGTAGTTGTACAGTACCAACTACATAGATTAGGAAGCTATTAGAATTGCCTTAGCATTACAATAATGACAATATTGATCTTTATTATTCTATAGTCAGCCAGTGATATGGAGGGCCCCTGGTCTGACCCTAGGAAGGCAGCAAGATCCTGAGGTCACTGCCAGGGGTACGTGTGTACGTATATGTGTGTGTGTGTGTGTGTGTGTGTGTGTGAAGATGAACACAGCCAATCAGAGCACCGAGGTACTCCATCAATTCTCCTCAATGAGGTTCAAGTCCAGTTCTGTGCAGTCCCTTTCAAACACACTCTGCTGTCCAGCCTCTAACACACTCGTACTGTTTTCTTCCTCCTCTTCACTTTCACTCAGTGGTCCGATGCTGGTTCTTCCCAGGACGTCTCCCTGGCAGAAAGCTCCTCTAAAGTCCCCCGGACCAGGTTCCAGACCCATGCAGATAGCCGTTCCACACACCAAGGGCTCCCCACTGCCAATCTACAGAAATGGGACAAAACACCTTCAAAGTTCTCACAGAAACCATTCCATCCACAAAATCAACCCCGCTCGCAAAAAGTCAGGATGTAGCATGAAAAGCAAATAAAAACAGAATGCAATTATGTCCAAATCATGAACCCCTATATTTAATTGAAAATGATAGAGACAACATATCAAAAAGGTGGTAACTGAGAAATGCTTTGGGAAAAATACATACATATACACACACATATACATATAAATAACATTTGGACAGGAGTATGTTTACCACTGTGTTGCATCACCTCTTAAATTATCTGTTAGCATTTGTGAAATAAGACCAATTGCTTTGGTTTCAAAAGTGAAAAGTTTTTCCCATTCTTGCTTGATATAGGATTGCCGCTGCCAAACCGTAAAGGTCTCCTTTGCCGTATTTTTCGGTTCAGAATGCGCAAAATGTTTTCACTGGGTGAGAGTTTTGGAAAGCAGGCAGGCCTGTTTAGCACACAGATTATTTTACCATAGACCATGCTGTTGTAGTACATGCAGGTGGTGGTTTGGCTGAAAATAAGCAAGGCCTTCCCAGAAAGACATCTGGATGGCAGAATATTTTGCTCCAAAACCGGTATATATAGTTCAACATTAATGGTGCCTTCACAGATGTGCAAATCACCCACACCATGTGCACTAATGTACCCCCATGCTATCGTGGATGCTGGCTTCTGAACTGCAGACTGATAACCTGGACTGTCTCTCTCTTTAGTCCAGAGGATGCGGAGCCCATGATTCCCAAAACTAATTTCCCATTTTTAAACGTGTGTTCTGATGTCCAGAAGGCGACAGTGTTTCTAGATCTTGTGTATAGATAACTCTGTTTCCTTTTTGCATGGTAAACTGGCATCTGTGGGTGCAGTGACATACTGTGTTCAGAGAAAGTGGTTTTGGAAATGCTCCTGAGTCCATGCAGTGATGTCCATCACAGAATCGTGTCTGTTTTTAGTGCAGTGCCGCCTGAGGGCCTGAATATCCCAGCCATCAATGAGATTTTGGCCGTGTCCCTTGTGTAACGACAATTCTCTGATTCTCTGAATTCTATGACATTATGTACCGTAGGTTAGATCCCAAACTCTTTGCAATTCTACATTGAGAAACGTTATTCTTAAACTGTGGCACCATTTACCATTTGTATTTCACAGAGAGGTGAACCCTTCCCCATCTTTACTTGATGCTCTTTATAGCCAATCATGTTACCAACCTGTAGCCAATTGACCTAATTAGTTGTGAGATGTTCCACTAGTTTTTTTTGCATTACACAACAGTCTTGTTGCCCCTGCCCCAGCTTTTCTGAAACCTTGCTGGCATCAAATTCAAAATGGGCACATATACCAGGAGTTCCGTGGTTCTTTACATTTTACAGAGCGTCCCAACTTCTGTGGCTACGGGGTTGTACACAGCCCAATCTAAAACAGTCAGCAGCTTTGAGCATTTTCAGCAGTTGTCAACCCACCATTTCATCACAGTACAGTTCACCCATTTTACCTGCATATGTGCTTGAATATTTGTAACAAAAATGCAGTCACCTCAAGAAAGAATTCTATTATTATGTTGCCCACATAGTTGTCATTGTGCATCTACATACAAGTGCATGTAACCACCATTTTGACTAGAAGCACAGAGGCTATATGCATGAAGACGTTAGACCACTGTTTTATGTTCAAATGGGATCTCTCAATGCCAATCATGCGGATATCAGACTGTATATGAAATGCCCATTACCCCACCAGGCTCCTGCTGACACCCTAGTCCACCAACTTGTGCTATGCCTCGGTTGGGTTACAAAAGAGAGGCAGCCATTTCATAACCCACCACCATCTTAAAACAAGTCACAAGGACACACAGCTAGCGAGCTGCAGATCCAGCAGCCAGTCACATCCCCCTGGTCCCACACACAGCAGACCATAAAATTAAACCCACAAAAAGACAAGGTGAAGTGATATCACTACCAAGAGCAGGAAGCCCACGGCAGTGCCCCATGTCCAGTGGTAAGATCTCGCTAGCTAGGCCGTGGTGGTGAATGTACTCAGGGTAATGCATAGAGCCTGGGTATACATAAACTATATGGCACAAAGGAATGAAAGGGTCAGCCCAAACACACATGCACGGTAAGGGCAATGAGATCCCATGTCCTGGCAGCACAAAACCAACAGCACACTCTGCACCCAAAAACCAACCGGTCCGGTCTGGCTGGGACAGGAATGCGAGCGCAGTAGTCGTAGCTCAAGAGGAGGGGGGTCACAACCGAAGAGCCAGAGGCCCAACTCCTCCTTGCTAATGATCCCAACATAAACACTGGTCTGTGGGGAGAGAGAGGCCGGAGCGCTGTCAGTGGGGGATGCTTTTAACCTCCTGCTTCTCCGAGGCTAATTTTAAAAAGTTCTGACTCAAGGAGACCTACGCACAGTGTTGAATGAGACCGCGCCTTTTGTGATTTCTTACAACATTTCTAAGGTTTGTCTGGTGAATAAGAAACGTCCGGATCGAGCTTACCTGAGTCATCTTGCTCAAGTCCAAGCCAGGCCTGGCACAGTAGGGCAGCGGGTCCTGTTCGTGGCGTCTCTTCAAGCCAGGTTTACGCATGTCACAGGGCTGTGAGTGGCAGCGTGGGAGACACGGGGGAAGGACGCGCCTCCAGGAAGACGGGGTACTACAGGCAGAGGAGGGAGACGGGGAGGGGGCCGGGGTCTCCATCCCAGGGCAGCGTGGGGCAGGAGAGGGCCGGGGGGGCAACATGCGCACCGGGGACAAGGAGAAGCGGCGTTGTTGCAGGGGCCGACAGGAACCCAGCCGTGCAGGGGAGGTGGAGCAGGAGGAAGGGGTGGGAAAGAACCCGGAGCGGCACGCCCTGGGTGGGTCAGCGGGGTCCAAGGGAAAGCTCCAGGGAAGGGGGGAGTCAGGGGACAGGGCAAGGCTGAAGAATGTGGGGCTGGAGGAGGAACGCAGGGAGGAGGTAATCGAGGAGCTGAGACCTAAGAGCGGTACAGAACCGACCAAGTTGCCAATCCCCGCGCCAGACATACCCCCTCCACTGTGGCAACGGCGTTTAACGGGGGTCCAGATCTTAGAGGCACTGGGGCGCCAGGGGGTGCGGCAGTGAGACAGGTCCTCGGGGACAGACAGGGTGCGGCAGTGAGACAGGTCCTCGGGGACGGACAGGGAGCGGCAGTGGCGTTTTGGGGGAGGAGGTGGAGGAGGCGGGGAGCTCTGCAGGGACAGGTCTGTCAAAGAGGTCCTGGGAAGAGGGAAAGGTGTTACCAGGGGGCCCAGGAAGGAGGCATCCTGCAGGTGGGTCTTGGAGGATGGGAACACAGGCCAACCGCTCTCTGTGAAAATGAAACAGACCAAAGTTATGACTCAATGAAGGTAATTAAATGACCAACGATCATTGAATGAGGCCCGTTATAAACCCTTACCTGGAGTCAACCCATACCCACGCCAACACACTGTGGGGCTGGAACCCACCTCAGGCATAGACTGAAATGAAGAGGGGATTTTAAATGACAAGTGTTCCGTTTTGACAGGGAAGTCAGTCAGCCTGCGCATTAGAAATAAGTCGGACTCAAGAGCCTGACAGTTAAGTAGGCAGTCTAAGAATCATACCCCCACTGAAACAGACGGAGCAATACGAGCGCTGTCTAACATGGCCTGTAAACATAGCTGTTGGGAAAGGTACATTTCTGAAACGTGACCTAAACCCTGAGGAAAATGTTCAGTAGCGCATTCCTGATTCACAGGTAATTGGACAACAGCAGTACATTTGTATTGATGATAATCCACATTATAAAGGCATTAGATATATTGTACCCATGTGCAAAGAAAAAAAGGGCAGAAGTTGCGACAATGGCAGATTTGCAGAACACTGCATTTTGCAGAGACAGGTGGGCCATTTTAGCAAAATTACAGAGTGGCTCAGCAGATATTGTTTCAGCAAGTTCCTTAAAACACATCAGAGAAGCAGACAAAGATAATAAATGCCACTCCAGTGCTCAAAGTCTTATCGACCATTTGTTTTTGGCAACAGGCATGTTCGAGTGAGACCTTACCCGGCATCTCACCCAAGAGGAACGGGGTCAATCAATGCCCCACTTGCAAGAACGGTTTCATCCACCGTGTCACGATCAGTTCATTTGCTTCTTCGACACCCATGAAGGAACATCTAAATGATAATTACAGTAGCAACCCATTACTACCATTTGAATAGAACAGCCTTCCACTTCATTTGCAGGTGATGAGTGATGCATGAAAGTCACTGCTAGGGCAAGGCCACTGCTGGAGCCCGGTTCACTCCACAGAACAAGGACATTGGCACAGAGGCCAATGGGGGGAACGGCTCCAGAAATGAGCAGGGAAGGTGGGGAATAAATGTCAGAGTTACAGGTGTTTTTGAAAAAACACTGGTAACATGTGATAACTCAGGCACTATATTTCAATACCCCAAAAGTCTGCCCTGTATTAGTAGTTAAGACATTCTGCCCCACCCCCATTTGAAATACACCCCAAAAAAACAGCCCTACTGAGAAGCCTGATGGAGCCAGCATCCTGCTATGGGGATGTTTCTACTTCATTTCTGACTCCTGAGAAAAGGGAAACATGTATGTAGCAAGTCCTGGAGTAAAACCTGCTTCCCTCAGCAAGAAATCTGAAACTAGGAGAGAAATTCACCTTGCACCATGACAACAACCCGAAGCACACAGACAAAACACACTAGTGTTGTATTTTTAATATACAAAAGTTATTTAACAACAAAATACTTTGTAATTAGAGCATCCCACACAAAATCCCTAACTGAAATGCATAAAACGGTGCCTCAGCTTGTGACAAGACAATGTGAAAAGGGAAAGTAAAACTTTTCATTAGGCCTGTGAACGTGAACACATGCTATTAATAAAAATTAGGTTGGAACCTCAAAGCCATCCACAATACAAGTTAACTGATTCATCAAGATGAGAGAACATTTTGTGAACATCTATGCGCTTTTAACAAGTCTCATCTATACAGTACAGCATAAAGGTTTAGAGCCTTGTCCAAAGTCACAGAAAACACACCCTCACAGGAACCTTCTGGCTAGCTAAATATGACTAGATAATAAAAGTGACCACTAGTGCCAGATAATGAGTTCCAGGCTAGACCTCCAACTGAATCGTATGGCTGTTAACCTTGGCCCTCCAAAAAAAGAATTACCCTTATTTTACCCGTTGAGTTCACTAGTTACTCATTGACAGCAAAAATTGCTGCCCAGCAACAAAAAAAAAATATTATCTCTGTTTAACTCCTACTCAGGGGTTACTTGGGAACGCCCCAGTGCAGTTCCAAGTCCTTGACAGACAACTAGTTGCATGCACCTTTCCACCAGGGTAGCCTGCTCCATCTGTCAGCGGTGTCCTTCCTGCAATGTCCCGCAGACCTAACTAAACAATACGTTTGGTGGAAAACAACGTAAATTGCGTCTGTCCACAATAAAATGCTGCACACACTGGAAAGGTATTCTGCATTCCCCGACCTTTGCCATTAGCCATTTTCGCAACGTATCTGCGACCAAGAAGCATAGTTAGATTATCACACCTCATCGCTTCAGTTACCCAATTTATACAAACGCTATAAAGATCGTAGAAAGCCATCGCAGGACAGACCCCTGAAATCATTTATGAAGGAGCAGTCTGTCATTTTCTATCACTTGTCACTTTCTAGCATTGTCAAGCAAAAATGTCATTGCAATTTGCCTTTATCCTATGTATACAACCACTAACTTAAACCCTGCCAGTTTGTTAGCCAGCAGCCCCACAGCCTGACAGTCGGGGTCCTGACAGTCGGGGGTCCTGACAGTCGGGGGTCCTGCTCACCACATTGAGAGAGAAAGCCCTGCGGTAAGGGGGCTCCTCCAGATTCTGTTTACGGAGTTGCTCTGTGATGAGCGTCACCATGATGACTTGGCCGGTGAAAGAGGACGGGAGGAGGAAGAGGAGAAAAGGGACAGGGTGTTTGTCAGTCCGTCAGACTCCTGGCGAGGTTTGTGGTGTCCCCTCCGCACCTCAACCAGCCAGACTGACCCGTCCAACCTCACTGGGACACGGTCGTCATCGTCACTCCAACTGAACAGAGAAGAAAGCAGAGCATAAGCACGTATTAGACAAATACACTAGGACCATGGGCACTTCATTTTGCCAGGGATGTGAGCTGAGTCAATATCCCCAGGAAACTCATTTTGAAATCCTTCAGATTGGTAATCAAAACATTTCCGCCCATTAATGACTGCACTAAGGTCCGCCTAATGCCAGGAAAAAGAGTGAGGAGTTGTGCGCATTTACATGTTATGGGTCAGATCAGGCCATTTAATTTACTTATAAACAAGTTCCATTTGAAAGATAAACACAAGCTTGCAAAATGCATTGATACAGATCATCCTAAAACATGTTGCATAGCAACACGCACCAAAGTTCACAGCTATTCGAGAAGAGAAAACTCAAGAGGAAGAGTTGACGCCTAATGATTGTGTTCTTCTGACATCTCAGATCACACAGCTATATCAGATACGACTGAGGGTAGCTGCTTCCACACTGGCTCAGAGATGAAAGTTACTCAGACAAACACAGAAGTGCAACTTCAAAGACAACATAAGCAAACAACCCTTCTGAAAATGACGTGCAGATTTAGTGTTTTAGAGAATAACATTATGGCTCAGCAGTTGATGAATGTGGCCCTTGTAGAGGTCAGTAAGGACAAGAATGGAGGGGGAGGGAACAAGTTTGGAGGAAAAGCCTTCAAAGATGGGGGAAGTGTGGAAAATGGAGCAGAGAGGGGTCAAAAACATAACATGCCAGCTCTGATAAAAAATAAAAGTAGACAACAGGAGTCAAAGAAACTTAATGACATGGCCACAAAGAACAAAACAAATATGCACAAAGGACCAGCACTCAACTAGACACCAGGCACAAAATAAATTAAATTACACATAAGCAAAACAAGGTGTATGTTAATAAAGTTCACAAAAACACATTCAGAACCATGAATAATGCAAATTCCAAGACATTCAGCTTGCAAACTGAAAGTAGACACACCCAATGGGGACAGGCCTTCATACAATATACTTGGCTAGTAAATTCAACTTTGTACTGTTCCGGATATTTATGGTGAACACCAACGTGCAAACCAAAACCAAAGGGCCTCTACAGAACGAAACTCTTGATAAAGACTCCAACATGTATTCATTTCAATGAAGATGACCAATAAAATATTTCCTGATTAGGGAAACTCTGGAGTTTTCCCACTCCTGCCAGTCGTTGTTTAATGGTTTCAGGAGAATGTGG
Organism: Esox niger; assembly: GCA_016801105.1. Taxonomy (NCBI): domain Eukaryota; kingdom Metazoa; phylum Chordata; class Actinopteri; order Esociformes; family Esocidae; genus Esox; species Esox niger. Next base: position 50,919 of record JACXGJ010001491.1, on the reverse strand, counting down.
CCTAAGAGGCCTTGATTCCCAAGTGGCAACAGAGGCAGGGGTAACCCTTAAACTCAATGAAATGCACAAAATATTTCACACAGAGCCAAATTGGTAGATAAAATTATGTCAGAGTGCAGTGCCATGGATGTTGAAGGTAGTGTATGGTAAAACTAAAAACACTACATATGAATTGCTGGTGGTCATGAAACAATGGATGGCCTGAGATAACAAGCAGCATTAGATAACAATTCCCAAATCCTGAATTCACAGGTTCTAGCAATTTTCAGAAGGAGAGATTTGGTCCATGAAGAGGTTGAATGTTTTCATACCAGAATTAATCAACATTTTGAAACACATATGGACACAGAACTCAATCAAGCCATCTGCCCAATTACACAATACTTAAGTTCGGGGTTAACTACAATAAGCACAACTACCATTAGTCACCTTTTTTGTGGTGGTGGAAAGTAATGGCCAGCCCCTAAAATGCAAGGAAATACACACTTCAACAACTCTATAGTTGTGTGGTTGTCAGTCTTACAAAACTAAATATACAAATGGATATCATATGCTTGTTACGGATTATCATAAATTAGTTTTCCCAGTTGGAATGCAGGTCACAGAATATCTAAATGATTAACACATTAAAGGCACATTTGCTGGAAGAAAATACATCTTAACAGCAGTATTGAGACAAGGGGTTCAGGGTCACACTTAACACAGGAAGATTGAGGAAGTGTGGTAGCATCTGTTTTATGAATCATCATTATCACTCTGTTCTCTTATTTTGCAAGGTAAGGAGACCAAAACGTTCTCATTTAAAGCAGCATCTTGTGCGAAATTAGATTGTCTGCGTTGCTCTAGTAGAGAACAAATGTTAAAAAGCTAATGAGACATGCATTGCATTTAGGTTGATGTAGATTAGGTTAAGTGTTTAAACAACACATGCCACTCACTGTCTAGCCCGTAGTTTGTGCAATCCCAACTATTCATAGGCCCAACCTGTATAGAAACACAACGTCTGCTAGTAATCCAGATAGAAGGCTGCTATTTTTTTGCGATATGAAATAAATACAGCAATGAAAGTCTCAAATCAATAACGTTTGTATGGTAGAATATACTAGCCAGACTGACTTAGCGGCTCAGAATTCTCAATCTTTTATCTAGCCAGAGTTTAACAGTACAGTTGTCCCAATTGACGGATGGGTAATCCGGTTAGCAAACGAACTTGAACCTACTACAAGTAGTGTGGTGATGTTTAAGGTAATCATCTACCTAATAATGTTGGTTCGAAAAAGCATATGGCTAACTTCACGCTGAGTCAACGTCACAGCTGGCAAACTACAGTACATTAGTACTATACCTAATGTATTTTGCCAGTGTTGGCTAAATACAGCAGGTGTAAGTTTAACGTCTATGTTTTAATCTTATCGCAAATCATCTATTACATAGACTATCAATCAATGGGTTATTGCTTGGACTCTTATCACTAGCATGTCCCTTTATTACAACACAGGCATATTAGCTAACTGGGTAGCTAGTTGCTTTTTATTTGGCCAACATCAGCCGTCCATGTAACATTTAGCGGACGTAACTATGAGTCTTTGACAGCCATCTAGCTGGCAAGCTTGCCCTGTGGAGTTAGTTAGAATGTACAAGCAACAGCCAGTGAGAATGGTCCAGCCTAACCACTCAACCGGGTTTTTTATTTTTATTTGTTTGAGTACAGTACACTGCACTGTACAGCCATCAGTAACGATTAGCCGCTAGCTATACAATCAAAGTTAGCATAGAGTACTAACTTGGCTATGTTGTCAGGCATAACTTAACACGTTTAAATTGTTGAAGTACCTGAAACCACTAAACTGCATGGCATAATGGTATCATATAGGTATGTATGGTGGATTGTTTGACAGCATACCCAGATTATGCTTCGTAAGGCAGCTAGCCTGCTAGGACTATCATGAAGATGCATTTACCTGCACACCGTGTCTCCTTAGCAACCGAAAGCAGCACGGGAAAGGCGAAGGCCTCTCACTGGATATATAGCCATCGGAAGGAACCATTTAAAAGGGGTGGTTAAAACGTATGAACGCATGTTTCTTCATTACAAAATATCTATAAATAAAGGATAGGTTTTCCCCGAAAAAAAATAAAGAGCTATCAGTTGATCTCACTCTCTCACAAATGTTCTGCTTGAAAAATCCTCCCCATTCTACTAAAAGTAACTATAGCCCGGATGTGTGAAGCTTATCTGAAAAACCAGACAAACTTTCTCTAATAAAAAAATATGGATCAAAATAGTGCGTAGATTTAATATTCTGTGTTAATGTCTGAAAAGTGTATTTTTTAAATAATTTTTCGTGGAAATTCGGGTGCACAGCTCAACAAAAACAAGTTTTGAACTCTGGGTATTGTCGTTTTACAATATCTTATTATGTACTTTGAAAACAATAATCATGTACGCATCTGCACTGGCAAGAAAACGAAAATGTAATTTTCCCTTCGAAATATACATTCGAACCTTACGTAGTTGAACATTTATTTACGCAAGTTTCAGAAGAAACAGCCTGCATTAGTTTCAGAAGAGACAGCCTAAATTTGGGAGAACGGAATCGTAATAACGCCCGCGGTGCATTAAGGCTAATATCTGGGACAAGGATATTAAATTTAGCACAAGCTAAGAAATCCAGCATTAACAAGAATGAGGTGAAGACGAAGGACATTATACATCTTTTCCAAGCTCCGAGTTATGAATCATGATCTTTGTAACACGGTTCGGAATCGGCAAGCGCTGTAACAGAAAAACATGACACAGCATAACAACATGAATGGACTTGGTCGACCGTCTTGTTGAGCGGAAGCATTATACTTCCCGGTCTTGACTGAAACGAACTGAAAAGGTTCTTGTCTCTTTTGCAAAATAATTTGTGTCTCAAAGTAGACAAGATATTTTAATTGAGATTTACCAGTATCATAGGATAGGACAGATTGGTGTTCCTATAGGTACTAGCTCATGTGGGAATGGAAGGAAATGAGGAGGTGCATGGCTTGGACAAATAGGCTTTGAAACATGGTCAGTCATGGATGTTCCAATGGGAATAGCGTTGGAAAAATGGCAAGAGATGTGGAACAGCGGAAAAGTGAGGCATTTAACCCGGCAAAGGGAATAACATATAATTACAGGGTTGACAATGAGACATACAATGCGTAATAATACATTGAAACTAATTGGTAAACATGAAACGGTTGCCATATAATTATTAAATAAGAGGAATGTCTCTTTTGTATAAAAATGTACAGTTGCACTTAGTTAATGATGGACAATGTTAAGGTCAGAACTGGATTATGGTAGTATAATTTATGGTACAGTTGTATGTTCTTTGTCTGAAAAGTTGGATGTAATCCAAGTCCAGGCCTTAAGAATATGCTATGGAGCAATCCAAACCACTCCGGCAGCTGCAATTCAAGTAGAGTTGCGAGAGATGCATTTCAAGTTAAGATTACAACTGGCCATGACCTATTGGATAAATGTTCAAGGTCACAGGGATAGATGTCCTATGAAAAATGTGCTCCTGGGGTGCGGGAAGCCTAACCGAATTATGACTTACAATTTAGGGTTGATCGGCAATGGATTTTCAAGACAGATGGGGCTTTTTGGGGGAAAAAGTTTCATGCATTTGTTCTTCTTCCTGTTTTCCCCAAAAAACAAAAGATAGTATATCCATCATTACAATGAAATTTCTGGCAAAGTTTTGGGGTTTGGGGGACGTGAGGCCAAACAGGGTAGTAAAATGCTCTGACTCCTGGGAAACAGAGTAAACAATGTATTTTATCTGAGATCTTCCACTGCCTGTTTAGTATGAGAAAAGTTAGGATATTTGTGACGTTCTCTGGTTACCAGCCCATGCGGGAGATTTACTGAGGAGACAGATTTGTTTCATCAAGCAAGATCTGAAAGGTTATCATGTTGAATCTGAATGGACAATTAGTAAGGCAGAAACAAAGGTGTGGAAAAGATCAGTGGTCAAGAGTTGTGGGGTGATGAGGGAAAAGGATGATGCCTGTATAAGATCCAGGGAAAGTTCAGGGCAGGAAGGTCCTCAGGGCGAAAGAGAATGGTAGAACATTTAATTTGTTGATGAGATAGGGACACAAGGCCCGAGGGTTGTACATTGATATTAATGAAAGCAGCATACAGGAGATGTGATGACTGCCAGGAGGAGATGGAGTTAAGGAATTATGGTCTTTTAGAGCCAGGTTTAAGCAAGCTGGTGAGTAAGACTTTAGGTGATATCGTTTTTGACCATATAAAGAAGGGGTAGGATGTAGACCTTCTGTCTCTGGTACGCACTCCAGTCCAGCTGGTGGCGGTAATGCACCTCAAAAGTTGGTTGCCAAAAGCCAATTAAAATCCCCAGAATAATAATAAGAGCCGAAAGGTTAAAAACCTTATTCTGTATTTCTTAAGAAAAACTCATTTGGAAACAATGATGAGAGAAACGAAGCTTTTCGAAACTTCGAGACAACCGAAACAATTGTATCGAAATAGGATTCACTGTTTGGAAACGCTCGAAACACCGCACCCTGGCAACATCTGTTGGTCAAACACGTGTAATGCAACTGCAAGACTCCCAGAAAAATAACTGAACAACAAGGTGTAGTGGCTGTCATACGCAGGCATTGCATGTAGCCTTAAACACTGCGTAGGAAATAGCTAAATCGGCAGTGGTGCTAGACTAGGTATCTACTCATGGAACATATCACTGATATCAGGAATGTTTTGTTTACAATGTTCATAAAGGTACAGTAACATCTTAAGCACAGCTGTGTGTGCGGTGGAAGATACGCGCGAACGTTCAAAAATCTGAAAATTATTAATTTAAATTAAGAATTAAGTTTATTTATGAAATGCACCGAATAACACAGCGTCTTTCTGAACAATGAAATTCTTGTGACACGGCACACGACATCTACGTAGTAAGAATTAAGAAGTATAAATAGCAAAAATATAGCAATAATACACAACAATGTAAACTAGCAGCACTTTAAAGGGTATAGAAAGGGGAATATGAACCATAATATAATGTGTAATATGCCTGCGAATGGTACATACAAAATAATATTTTCATGTACATTGACCGCACCTCCTGCACGCCGGATATTTACACGCATAGTCATTTGTGTATAAAATACGTGTGCCAATAGTCTAGTATAGGCCGTATAAAATAATGTTTTAATGTCCCCATACATGAGAAAATAAGATTTACATGCTTATACCTGCATTTTTGTATGAAAGTTGTGTATGCAAGTTTACGTTCAACTTGAAAATGTTCCCACAACACTTTTTCGTGCTCCCTCCCACTCTCAAAATCAACTGAATAGTAATAATAATGTCTGTTTCCTACACCAAACAACCCTTGAACTCTGAACATGATCTTTAGCTTTTATTTCAGGGACAGGCGTAGCTAAGGTGATCCGAGTCTGATCGAAACCATACGACGTAATGACAATCTCTTGGTCAGACCACGTGACTTGCCCACTCTTATAAAACCTTCCACACTGCTTCCGCACCGTAGACTGGCAAATGTTTCGGAGCGTTTTGATATCTGTATCACCAGCACCCATCCGCAGTTGAAAATAGCTTTGAAAATGTTCAGAAAAGAAGAGACGCTATCAATGCGGAATAAACTCATTGGGTATGTAACTTAATAAGGAAAAAGTATGAAAATCCATAGTCTGTAAATAGCTCGGGATAAGACAAGCCATGGCAGCAACGGCGTTACTACTTTACATGAATCCTTTTTTGAATATCTTTTTTAGGCAGTCTTGTAGACTTTTCTATTCAGACGATCCTGTGAAGATAGTCAAAGCCAGAGGTCAGTATTTGTATGACGAGAATGGCCAACAGTATTTGGACTGTATTAGCAACGTTCAGCACGGTAAGAGACATCTGTTTATGTTAATGTATGTTATTGAAATACATGTAGTTTTTTCTTCAGAACATTTCTGATCTTAACGGCTAAAGACAGAATGCATAACCTGAACATAGCTACCACTATAGCGTCTTCTAGTGGCAAGTGTATGTGACACGTTGGCAGCGTTGTATTGTTGTTGCAACTACTACTATATGCACCTACAGTGGGTCACTGTCATCCCAGTGTCACACAAGCAGCCACCGCGCAGATGGAGCTTCTCAATGCCAATACACGCTTCCTGCACGACAATATAGTGCAGTATGCCAACCGCCTCGCTGCCACGCTGCCCGAGAAACTGTGCGTCTTCTATTTTGTCAACTCAGGGTAAGACAGACACACTGCCACATCCCGAAGTCCTCATTCCGGCTCCAACAAAATCCCAGTGATATGTGCATACGTTTAGAATTAAAATGTAATAACGTTATACCTGTCTCCAACAGTTCGGAGGCCAATGATCTGGCGCTACGTTTGGCCCACGAGTATACCAAACAAGAAGACATTATTGTGCTTGACCAGTAGAGTTTCTCATTTCACACTTACCACATTTTACTGATCTGCTACCTTCTGCAAGCAATGTCTAAAATGTCAGTAATCATTTGTCTTCCTTTCATCCATAATAGTGCATATCATGGACACCTAACTTCACTTATTGATATCAGTCCATACAAGTTCCGTAAGCTGACGGGACAGAAGGAGTGGGTGCATGTGGTGTGTAAGAAGACACATATTGGATAAGGTACATTTACACAGGCAGCCCAATTCTGATAGTCTTCTCACCTATCAGTTCAAGGCAAGAAAAGTCTGAGGTCAAAATATCCCATTAGTGGACAAAATCTGAATTGGGCTGTCTGTTTAAATGGCCATGTTCCATGCCTCTATTTTTGGTGTGTGTGCTACAAATTGCTAATTCTGCCATACTATACTCCATTTCAATGTTCTAGGCACCTCTACCAGACACCTATAGAGGCGTATATAGAGAGGACCACCCAGACCCTGCCCAGGCATATGCAGACACTGTGAAGGATGTTATCGACAAAGTGCAACTCAAGGGGCGCAAGGTAAAGTTACAAAAGTCTCTCAATTTGGACACACTGACGGTGTTGTAACTGTGTAATAACAATTCTCTGTTGTTAGTAATAAGAAAGTGATGTAAATGCTGTATGCCATAGCTGCACAACTCTGTTATTCAAGCAGGTAAAACATGTCACACCCATAGTATAGTCTGATATACCACAACTTGGCGCAACATAGAATTGTCCCTGAAAACTGGCCTTAGTCGTGGCGTCACCCATCACTGTGCCTGTCTGCTTAAGGACAAAACGTTCACTGTGCAGGTTTGTGCATTCTTCGCCGAGTCGTTGCCCAGCGTAGGAGGCCAGATCCTATTGCCCAAAGGATACTCACCCAAAGTGGCTGAGTAGGTATCACTGCACTGTATATACACTCTACCATTCTCCCATTGGCCAAGACCAGGTTCCAACTCCAACTGTTCATTTGAGTTCGGTTTTCAGTGCTTTTTTTGTCCCTGCATATTGAAAGAGGTTGCTTTATGGGTATCTTTCTCCATAGGTATGTGCACTCTGCAGGGGGGCTGTTTGTAGCAGATGAGGTGCAGACGGGTTTTGGGCGTGTCGGCAGTCACTTCTGGGCCTTCCAACTGCAGGGTGATGACTTCTGCCCTGACATAGTGACCATGGGCAAACCAATGGGCAACGGGCATCCCCTGGCATGTGTGGTGACCAGAGCAGAGATCGCTGGGGCCTTCACAGCCAATGGAGTGGAGTACTTCAACACGGTCAGAGTGGTAGCTCTCATAACCTATATATGAGGCTTTAAGATATATTTCCTTTTTTTACTTGAATGCAAATCAATCATCTTGGCCTTTTATTTATTCTAGATTTATTAAATACACTGAATGAAAAAGTTAATCCAGCATGCAACCATTATGAACATTTTCTTCAGCGTTTCACGAGGAAGTCCACCAATTGCATTCATAGTCCCTAATGTACAGATTTCTCATGACTAGGACGACTCTTACTTTGCAACAAATCATCTCAGCATAGATTTGATCAGGCTATTGGTTGTGGCCTGGGAATTGTTGTCCCACTCTCGTTCCATGGCTGGGAATTTCCTGGATATTTTCAGGAACTGGAACGCATTGTTGCACACGCTCAATGGATGACGTGACAGTGATTATAAAGGCTGTGCAACATCTTCAGCTTCCTGGAATTGTTTACGAATCTGATCCCAGCTGTTGGACCTCAGGGTCTTTTCACAGAATCTGTGTACATCCAAACTGCCACTGATAAAATGCTGTTTGTGCTTCCCCTCTTGCTGCCCTCCCACTGTCTGCACTCTGCCTAATAAGGTTGAACTAGGGTTGTCGCGTTTTACTGGTATTGATACCTGTGATATTTATAGAATAATGATCATGTTAATAATACACATGATAGAATTGTATTCACTAGGTGAAACTAAAGTGATATTTTACCAAAAAATAACTCTGTATTTCAATACATCATTCATGTCCGGCCTAAACAAACAATGCATGTGCTTAAACAAGGAGACTGGACCTATGCAATGGTGTTGAAATCAACTTGTTAGCGCCACAAGAACCCTGTGAGAGATATGCAGACGGGCCCATTTACATGGAAGGAAGGACATGTTCCTGAGATGGTCTCAGCCTGTTTGTCCAAACCTACACTTTCATTAGCTGTCAAGTGACTCGGGCCAGACCGTCCCATGTAGGAAGAAATGTGGAAGTCTTGGGCTGGCATGCTTATACATGGTCAGTGTTGGCGAGGTTTGTTGGGCAAATTGCCAAGGTCTGTAAAACAACACTGGAAATAAACACCGTAAAACAAAAATGAACCTTCAATTATCTGGCAACAGCTTCATTGGACATTCCTGCAATCAGCATGCAAATCCCACGCTCCCTCAAGTGGGATATGTGGCCTGGTGTCACAAACTGCCTGGCGGTTTGGCCACAGCAAGGTGTACTTTTGTAATTTTTTTTTAAAAATGCTGTCACTCAGCTTCTAGATGATACTAATCTTGACAAAGTAAATGTTGACCATCAGGGATTTAGACAAGTTTGTGCACACCGTAAGAGAAATCCAGTTAAAGTGCATATGGAATATTTCTAGAATATTTTACTTAAGATACATTTTTCTGTTCCGTGTATGACATTTTCAATTTTCAGATTTCAGCCAATGCACCTTTACCAAAGCTATTTGGGTTACAAAACGTTCAGGGTTGAAATCTTTGCACTCAGAAGGTACGGCCCCCCTTACAAGCCTTCAGAACATGTAACTCAGCCATATGGACAGGAGTTGCCCAAATAGTTCAGAGGAACACATTTCATCAGTATAATTAGTAATGATGCAAATCAAGGAATCCATAAAGTTAAGGCTTAAAGATACAATATGCGATTGTTGCCCACCGGTGGTGTAACTCACTGAACTGGGTATTTGGTCATGCATTTGCTGTTTTGTGCTTGCTAACATGGAGATTAATGACTCCATCTGACAAGTGATTTTTAAAGGTTTACTCCCCCCCAATCTCGCAAACCAGTCATTGGTTAATGAGACAAAGGTATAGCCATCCCAATAAAACAGCAGTGCATTTGTATAATCAGAAATCAATACATGATCTCTTTCCACGGGTCACAGTTCGGAGGTAATCCAGTCTCATGTGCCATCGGACTCGCTGTCCTGGATGTGATTGAGAAAGAGGACTTGAGAGGGAACGCCTTAAGAGTAGGCGCTTACCTAGTGGACCTGCTGAAGCAGCTGCAGAACAATCATCCAATCATTGGAGATGTCCGGTAGGGGAATTAATTTTGAGACTACCCACATGCATGAGCTTGCTGCCAACCTCTTCATCCATATGTATTCTTTATACAGTGGGTGGCTTTGTGTTCATTCTGTGCAGAGGAGTGGGGCTGTTCGTTGGATTGGAGCTGGTCGCAGATAAACAGAGGACCCCAGCTACAGATGTAGCAGCACGCGTTGTCAAAAGGTCAGGGGGAAGACTAGAATAATTTACTGTCGTTGTTGTAGTCACAGGTTCACATTCTATATTTGCAAACGTCCTTTTGATCTCATCTCTTATCCTAGACTGAAAGACAAGCATATCTGTGTCAGTACGGATGGTCCCTGGGAAAATGTCATCAAGTTCAAACCTCCCATGTGCTTCTCTGTGGAGGATGCCAAGCGGGTGGTGGACACAATCGATCAGATTCTCAAAGGCAAGTTGAACAGTAGCTCTGCAGCACACATGCCCACCACTGCATTTCAACAACTGTCAACTGAACTCATAGTAGCTTTACTTCACTGACAGCAGATCTGAAGGGATCTGCTGAGCTTCCAGTATCTGCAAAAAGTATTGTGGAGAAAAGCTTCAGACTAGGAAAATGGCACCAACATTCTTGACTGGCCCATACTAGACTAAGCAGTCATGTAGGGACTTGTTAACAATGCTACTTTTCTTCCCCCAGACATTGAGAGCGGTCATTAAAAACTGGACAATGGAGACATCCAAGGTTTGTATAAACCTGTAGAAAGATTTAATTTGGTCAGACAGTAATAATTGGTCACAATCAGGTAGTGGTGTTGGTAGTGTCAAGTACTCTTCTGGTAGATTTCACCAACCCTTAAGTGCATATTTTTTTTCAGACATTGTAGGGAACACCAGAACTGTCTTGCCTCAGATAAACGGGAGAAACCATGGAAGAAAACATGAGAAGGAATGCACCTGCATTCAAGACAGTCAATACCATGGTTCAATACCAAAATCATTCAGACATGAAGATTACACTACTACATCTACCAACACAGATGGTTTGAGACAGCTCATGAATGGTTATTTGTGAGCACTTTTGATCCCACATCAAGGACAGAAAATGAGCATTAAGGACATGAATCAAAAGCAATGTATTTCTACTAAAACACTGTACTGTGTGACAATGACAAAAAAAAAAACATTAAATACCTTGATCTTCCTGGCATCTACATTTCCTGTGGAAATAAAATCCCAGCCGCCACATTGTAACTACCGAATCGAGTGCTAACCTCAAGTAAGTTCTACTGATACAGTAGGAACGAGTACGTAATATACGCAAACGTGGTATGGACACCAGACTGGACAGTCACATCCAGCGGATCGGGATAATTGTATAATTGAATGGCAGTGACTTTGTACACAAGTATTATGGACTGCATTGATGACGAGTAAAAACAACAATGTATGGGGTGGGAATGCACTTACCAGAGGACTACAGTATCACCTTGACACATCCACCTATGAAAACATACCAAATACTGGGGTTCAACTTCCAATCCATAGCGGGGGTAAGATCAGCTAGTCCAGAAAGCATATAAGACATGTACTTAGTACAGCTTTCACCCCATTCACTGAGCCAGTTATCCCTCTGCCAGCGAAGTATCTGCCACCGCATCCCAACGAGGCATCTGCACGGAGCGATTTTAACCTTACCCAAGACAAGGCGAGCCATTTAACAGTACAAAGCAGTTAACAGTAACCACAACAGCATTAGTTTTATGAATAATAACGAAAGGATCCACGTGTAATATAAACCAAAAGTTTATTTCTACCAATTTGCCCAAGACACTAGAGGAATGAGGTTCCAGTGAGAGAGGGAAGGCCCTCTTACATTAACAGGCTTGCGCTCGGATGTATTGTATCGTTTGTAACACTAGTAAAGCCACTTTTAAAATTGCAGACAAGATGGGAAAAAATCTCCTTAAAAGCCCAAAAAAAATGCTGGTTGTCCTCATCTACTAGCCAACTGCAAACATTCACTAGACAAGCTTACAATGAAACCTTTGATTAGTTTTTAATCCATTATCTCGCCTCATCCCACATCTGAAGCCATGCAAGTCGCATCAAACACTCAGCACGGGAAAAGAATGTACTAAGTCTAGAAACACCAAAAGAAAGAAAATACTAATTTGTTTTATTTCAAAAGCTTCTGAAAGCTCTGCTCCTGTTTGTTGGTAAATCCAGTAGACATGTAAAATACAACCATACAATACATTAGATTCAAAAAGGTACCAAAAAGTACAGTAAAAATAACACTTCCATCTCTGGAAATGTAAATGGACACAAAACAATATAAAATAAAAAGTGGAAAAGTGACATTTGCTTCTCCAATTCCTCACTTGATCTGTACATGAGTCCAAATTTCTGCCAACTCCAAAGGAAAAGCCACTGCCCATGTTCACTGTGGCCGGATCATGGGTTTCTTTTTTCTTATTTACTTTAGACCTTAAGAGAGAAACATGGTGTTCACAGTTACTGAGCATTACCAAAACGCCATTTTAGTATACACACGGAAACCATGATGTTTATGAATGAGTAAAATGTCATGTTAATGAACACACCCAAAGAGACAAGAACATCAAAGAGGACATGACCACTAGCTGCCATACCTAGCACCCCATCGGAAAGGCCCTAACACTTGTACTAGGTCAACCACCACCTCAACCCTTATTGATCAAGTAGTGTTTGTAGGGATGCATCTTAAAATGGTTGGCACATGGAATGAGTCCAGTATTAATGATTTCCACCCCCACCCCCTGTTAACAAAATGTTTGAATGGGATCCGACTAGATGGGAGAAATTTTGGAGTCAAAGGCACAAATGGTTACAGCTAGATTGTCATATCACCATAGATGATGCAAAAATGCATACCTGCACTACATGTGATCAGTATGGCTTGTAGCTACTCTGGTGGCCTCCACGTCTTGGAGTTTTCCCATAGCCTGCATTGCCCTGGTCTGGAGGACAAGAAAGAAAGGGGCTGAGTGGCTTCCGTACGTCAAGGACCAACAAAGTTTCTCACATTTGCGTTTTGGGTGGTTATCGCTTACTGTAGTCATAGCCACCCCCATAGCCATAGTATCCAGCTGAGTAGTCGTAGTTGCCGTATCCTCCGTATCCCCCGTAGCCTTGCTGTCCACCGTAGCCGTATCCCTGGTTACCGTATCCCTGGTTCCAGTAGTTGTTGTATCCGCCACCTTGATTCCAGTTCTGACCCTGACCTGAGAACATACACCATTTGACTTATCCAGAGCCATTTGCCGTAGTGCGTATAACCTCCCCCTGCTCATACTGGCCCTCCATGGAAATGTATCCCAAAACAGTGTCACTGCAGCCAGCAAGCTCCTTGAGCTTCACAGGACAATGGGTCACAATGAATAGATGCACATACAAGAGGCCCATTTATTGTTTGACCTATTGGCCATTAACAGATCCATTTAATGTTAATCCAAAAAAATAATGTAAAGAGAGACCATTAAAGACATTTACAGAACGTATTTTGTCTCATTACTTTTTACACTTACCTAAACTAGCAACTACTGCTTTTATAGTAGCTAATCCTGTAGCTAGAAGATGTCCAGCTCAGTGAAGTGCCAAAAACATTTCACAGTAGTGTTAAGCTGTTACAAAATAAATGCCATGCCCAAACATAGATGAGCACCATGTTAAGCATGATCCAACTCTGTGGTACAGCCTCTTCACTGAAGCCTGTGAAACATGGTGTTACATTTGGTAACAGTACTATTTCAGCTCTGTTATTCTAACAGTTTTCAGAGACAGAAAACATACTTCGTCCTCATAGGGTGTTTTGAGGTACAGTTTGAGACATCCTGCTTATCATCTGATACACCCACGTTTAACATCGGAGGCAACAACACATACAGCTTTTTCCCAGTTTAAAGCTGCACATGGCACATATATACACTAACCTCCACGGCCTCTGCCTCTTCCGCCACCTCCACGGCCCCCATATTGCTGTTGCTGGTACACCTCCTTAGGCTGGGCTATTTTGATCTCACACTGAAAAAGATGGGGAAAATACTTTAATCAGAGAAGGGACCGGGGTGACATGGCATTGACTGCAAACGGCACAATTACACAGGTATGAAAGGGATAATGGTCCACACGTCATCTTTACTGCCATTCTCACCTTGCTGCCGCTGACATTATGGAATTTCTTTTCAAGCACTTTTTTGACTGGAGTTTCATCCTTATATGTGATGAACACGAACCCCCTTCTCTTTTCAGTCTTCGGATCCTGTGGAAGCTCGATTGTTTCGATCTGCATGTGAAGGAAAGACCATTGTTTAAAAAAAACTAAGTTAAAACTTAACGGGCAGCTTAACTTTCCCAAAGCAACACACCCAAATCAACAGATTGTACCTCGCCAAAGGTGCCAAAGTACTCCTGGATAACCTCTTTGTCTGTGTCAGGGTTGAGGCCACCAACAAAGATTTTCTTTACAGGCTCCTTCTTCATGGCCATAGCCTTTTTGGGGTCAATTTGGCGCCCGTCTAGCCTGTGTTCCTTCTGTTCAAGAACCTAGAAAGAACGACCAGAGAATTAATGGCAAATCACTCATTTACCTGCACTCTTGCGCTGCTTAAAATGTTTTCTTGCACTGTTCTCCTTAGACAAGTCATCACTGCAAATAAGAATTGTTTCTCAATCAACATGGAAAAATAATTGACAGACAAATACAATATTAGCACAGGTGCTGATTTTTTTTAACTGAAAACAGTCCAAAAATACAAAACCAATTTTTTTTTACCTTGTCTACACTGGCTGCTTCTTTAAAGAGAATAAATCCAAAGCCTCTTGATCGGCCAGTTTGCTGGTCCATCTTTATGGTGCAGTCAGTAACTTCACCGAATTTAGAGAAGTAATCTTTAAGATCCTTCTTACTCGTGTCCCAACTAAGTCCTCCAACAAACATTTTCCTAAAAATAAAACATTACAACATTAAAATGCGATGGTTGTGCAACACCAGCGATCTTAGGTGTTCGAGAACATCTATGCACATCTGTTGCCACGGCTGACGTAGGATGGCAGCTGGGCCTATAACTTAATGTCCAAAACCACGCAGGCCCATGAACCCCAAATCCGTTTGATGAGAAATCACCCCGACGTTGAAATACAAAAAAAATTAACATGGAGGTGCAAACGATAGACAACGCTGGTAAGCGAACGTTACATTTCATCGCTCAGTGCCCATCCCCCCTTCGCTCCGCACATGGCGCCAACAAAGCCAGACGGAACAAAGGAACGATGCAACCCATTAGTGCTCTAGCGAAGTAGAATACACGATTTCGTATATTTTTCGAAACTCACCCTGCGTCCTCCTCGCCTTTGCTAGCGTTGATTTGTCCGCCTTCACCCTCTGAGGCACCATTTTGTGAATCTTCTCCCTCTCCTTCTCCCTCTACTGCCGTCTCCGTCTCTGCCTCCTCTTCGCCTTCATTCAGGGCTTCGCTATCTTCCGTTTCACCAGCGGGTTCAGCCCCGTTAAAATCCTCCTCGCCTTCGTGGCCGTTTTCTGATGTTTCCATAAGCTGTTGCTCGGAGTCAGACATTTTAAACTAGGATCCTTTTCCTACAAAATAAAATATCGTTACAAAAGGACCTATGCTATTATGTAATCTACTCGTCGTACATGCTTCGCCATTTAGCTATGCCAATGCATACATTCCCCCACCATTTTAGCTGGCAAGATTGTTTCACATACATGCAGAGCCATTTTTCCAGAACGCAAAAGCGATATACTGTCATTGTAATTGACATTTTCAACTAGTCTTTGCAATTAAGTAACCATTCGTGCACCCACTAAAAAGTAACAATTACATATCGCCAAACAAACAATATACCCTGTGTCGCGCGGATAAACCGCTAGCATAACTATACCACTCCGTTACATAACGCCAGGCCCCACGAGCAAATGTTCGGCTTTGCAACTGAAATATAAAAACCCCACTTAACACAGAAAACTGAAATAACGAAAATCATTATGGTACTTACAAAAATAAAAAGAAGATGAATAGATGGTAACGAATCCCCAACGCCGCTTAGTGATCACACAAACAGAAAATGCTCTTCAAGATGGATTCTCCCATAAAACCCTACGTCGTGGTTGGTTTTATAGTACCGGTAAAACAAAAAACGACCTTTCATTTCTACGGCCTCTGATTTGATCGCTGAAGGTGTCAGTTATAGCCACGGCCAATTATGTACCCGAAATAATATTTCACATTTAGTGTACACGCCCACCATAACACAGAACTTTCAGTACCAATTTCTGCTAAGGTACCATCTTCAAGGAATAAGACAACCAACTACAAATTTCTACTTCTGATATTTTGAATAAGAACACGTGTTGTTTTACATTTGAGTTCAAATAAAATAGTATGTTTTATATAAAACTGACTTATTATAATAAAATGTATATGACAATACAGCAATGGATGTGGGTTAATGAAATGCGATTTTCAGTAATAATAAATGAATATATACATGTGTGTGCTATTGCAAAAGTTGGGAATCTTTGATCCAAAAAACAACAAAGCAGCTACAGTACAGTGCATAATTGGACAGCATCACATGTTTTGTTTTGGCTCTGTACTCCAGCACATTGGATTGGAAATGATACAATGATGATGGGGTTAAAAAACAGACTACCATCACATATTTCGCAAGTATTTTCATCCATACTGAATAAACCATTTAGAAATAACAGCATGTTGTACACAGTTTCCATGGTTTAAAGGTGACAAAATGATCTGCACCATTGGCTACATAGCTGTCTCTTGTAAGGCAGATGTGTTTGTTTATAAATAAATCATTCGTGCATGCACAAGTGTCTGACAACGCAAGGACCAAAGATGCATCAGTGCAAGTCAAGAATATCAGCAGACCAATCAGAGTCTAGGGCGTAGGTTTGATTTTAAATGTGATGGGAACAAATGTTTTTTGCAAACGCCCATGGTTTTCAAATGGAATGACCAACAAGCTCTTTTAGGTGTGATGGTCGAGGGTCCACATACTTTCGGCCATATGGTGTATTTGCACTGGTGGACACAATAACTCTTTGATTGTGCCTGACAAAAGAGGGGAGCTAAGGTTCACACCCATGGGAGAGAAAGTTCATCTCCACCCCTGGCACTCTGGCTGTGGGCCGGCGCCCCTCACTGGGCCAGTCAGACACACAGCCCTGGGTTATTTGTTTTTTGGGTTGCTTTGGCCCTAATTTTCAAACGGCCCACCGGGAAAAGTCCCGGTGCTCCAGATTGCCAGTCCGCCATCGTTCCTTACTGTTAATGCCTACTAAAACAGTTACTTCAAAGTTCTTTACTAAATCTGAGAAATCATGCATTTGGACTTCTTGGAGAATCCCTTTATGAAAAAGCTAAACTTTTTTTGGTTACCCTAAACATTATAAATATTTTCCAGCCCAACATCAAATGTATTATGATGACGTAAACATCGTTAGGCATGGAGCGCCCTTTTATGATGTCACTATGTAGAACACAGAATTAGCATTTAGAAAATAATAATTTCTGCAACATTATTGTTTATTCTGTATTGGCACTGCAGAATGTGTGTATTCACTTCTCTATCGTCATTCATTATTTATTTGATACATGTATTCTCATTGTAATCTCATTTACAGGGTGCTTTCTAGAAAAAAATTTGCATTAAAGTGAAGATGCATCTCCAATGCATTCACACATACTGGCTGCAGTCACACCGTGATGAGCAGGTAAGAAATGTACTTTAAATCATGTAGACCTAAACAATGTTTAGTAAATGCCTTACACAGACACTGGAGGCTGCAGGCCGCCGTCAACTCAGTGACATTGTCCAAGCGAAGCCTGTCCCTCCAGAACAATCAAAAGGTGTGACTGGCTACTCTGATTAATTTCTGACAAATTCCAGTACTATAGTAACACAGCTCTATGAGTATATTCAACCACAAATACACCACCCCCAAGTTATACTGTTATTCTCTGAGGGTATACAGCTCAGGAAAAAATTAAGAGACCACTGCACCTTTTTCATTCCTTTCCAAAAAAGGTTGAAACGGAAAGTTTTGTGTGAGGAACAGAAATGTTAAATTTGCAGTGGTCTCTTCATTTTAACCTTGGACAGATTCAGTTTAGACATTTTCACCCTTTGACATGTCAAAACTAAAATATTCATAGTTACTTATAATACATGAATGTTCTTCCAAACAGAGAAATGTCAAAATTTTGTAAGAAGATGTATTTTATTATGTAAAATCCCCAGATACATAAATAACATTGTAAATTGCCCAAGAACAATGAATGAATAATATCAAGAACCTCCCAAATAAATGAACTGCGTAAATGGCCTGCAAAAAACACAGGATGTTAGGTGCAGTTCCTATTTTGTGCAGCACTGTTGACTACCTTTTCTGATCAAAGGTTGTCAGTTCGATGTTATCATATTGACAATGACAATCTGACCTATAGTGCCTAGAATGCCATTCACCTAGAATGTAGTCACAGGTAAATTTTGACAGTTTTCCGGTCCTTCACGTGTGTTATAGTCCTGTGTCATCTTCTCAATCAGTTCAGCAGAGATTCAGCCATCCTCCCCACTTCCCAAAATGAAAGAGATACAGAAAATGCAATTATAACATAGGATTTCACTGGAATGTCAATTACAATGGATTAACTGGAATTTGTCTGTCTCTTTGCTGTTTCGTAGCATCCTCTCCACTTTTTCCATGAAAAATGGTAGGTTTGTTGGGATTGTTTCTGAACAGCCAATCTGCCAGCCAAGTCTTCAGGAAAAAACATAACTCTTTTAGTTGATTAAAGATACAGAGAAGAAAATGAATACTAAATATGTCCACATTTGTCATTTTCCAATGATACTTACAAAGGGGTCGACAGGCTTCTGTTTGGAGAGCTCAGTGAGTCCGCTGAGCAGCGTTGGGCTCACAAACCTGCCCAGGTAGTCTTTAGCTGCCTCTCCCATGGGTATGGGCTCGATCACAGCTGGGCAGAGGGACGAACAAATGTGCGTATATTAGAAGTATTTAATTATGTGGCGGTTCCACCTAGCTATGTGTCTATGCATTCACTAACTGTAAGTCGCTCTGCATAAGAGTTCCAGACAAATTACCAAACTGCAAGTATATAACATATATAGACAGGAAAAAACATATGAGTAAGTATTAACCTGTTTTACTTTCTGTGTGTGGCATTCAATGCATCTTTTGCCCCAGGCTGTTCATGTCAAGATAAGAACTGAATGGACTTATGGGAAATCAATGGTTTATTGCAGGTATTTAATGTTTTCATCTAACTCACAGTTGGGAAACATAAACTTTAGTTCTCTCTCGGCTGAGGAAAATGAGTCGCTGCCATGCACTGCATTCCTCATGTCAGTGGTACCGTACCTTGCTCGCAGGCTGGGGGAGAGATACAACATGCACAGGTATCCTACAGTTAAAGGGATGAGGCGTACAGAAATCACACATGCAGAGCACTGATTTCAAGCACACTTACAATCACTGTATATGTTAATGCAGGCAGTAGAGACACTGCAGCATTCATCAAAGAACTGGGCCTACTGGTATTTACAATGGATGGACATTTAAGTAACATAATAACAATTATTTTAAATGACTGTCATTGGGTGAAATCAGTATGATTCAAATATCTGAGATCAAAGTATCAATTCCCAAAACAGACAGACCCAGAAGTAAAAAATATATATACAGACAATGGTAGAGAGCTGGAATCCTCTGCTTTCTGACTGACCATTCTGGGTGCATCTCTCTGGCCTTGATGCAGCTAACAGGTCCAATCATGGTTTTCCAGTGGGCAATAGCCTGGTCTCTGGCCAGAGCCAAGGCCATGATTGGTCCAGAACTCATAAAGGCTGTTAAGCTGGGGAAGAAGAGCTTCCCATATTGCTCTGCGTAGAAGTCACTGCACTGCTCTGGACTCAGTTGTAGCTTCCGTTTCTATACCAAACACAGAAAGACAAACAAACACACGTTGTACAACCTGATAATAAACAGAAAACAGTAAACAGACATGGCAGATGTTGAGCTTGTCTGAACATGGCTGTGGCTAAGCAAAGCACTGCAACAAGTCAAAGGTTTGTGTTGCCCATGCTCACTTTGGTTTATGATACTAAGATAGGAGAGTAGATTTCATTTTTTAGGACCTACTCATCTAAGAAGCTAACGGCATATTAGTAAAGATACAGTTAACCTGGAAAACCTTTCTAAAGGGCATGAGCTCAACATGGGTAGTTCACTCCCAATTCCACAACCAGGATCAAAAACGCTAAACTGGCAGTTAAATTCGTCAAGGTGATTAGGAACATTAAATAGCTATACACCTTTCATATAAAGACCAAAATCCCAGATATATAGCACTCACACATTTTTATTTGCATGCATTATATTTTCACCTTTATTCTGGATTAAATAAGACAACGGGAAAAGTTTGTTTCTCGCTGAAAAAGAAGAGAACATGCTTCAACACTAAACATGCACTGAATTTGGACCGTGTCTTAGGCCGCTTGACCACACCATCAATGCATTTTAATAACAGTGGTTTATTCTACACTGCTCAAAAACAATTAAGGGAACACTTAAATCACACATCGGGTCTCAATGAAGAAAATAAATGAAAGATCAAAATCCTTACAGTACATTGTGTAATTCGTTGAGAACAAAATGACATAGCAACAGGCAATGGAAACCAAAATCACCAACCGACTGAGGGTTGGATTAAAACTTCCACGGAAAATTAAAGTAAACAATTGAAATCACAGGCTGTTCCAACTTCTGTGAACTTCATCACAGCAACCCTAACTCAGTAGTGTGTGTAGCCCCACGTGCTTGTATGCACTCCTGACAACGTCTGGGCAAGCTCCTGATGAGACGGCGGAAGGTGTCCAAGGGATGTCCTCCCAGACCTGGATCAGGGCATCAGAGAGCTCCTGACCAGCCTGTGGCGCTACTTGGTGGTGTTGGATGTACAGATACATAATGTCCCAGAAGTTCTCATTTGGATTCAGGTCTGGGGAACGTGAGGGCCAGTCAATGGCATCAATGCCTTTGTCATCTTGGAACTGCCTACACACTCTGGCCACATGATGCCAGGCATTGTCCTGCACCAGAAGGAACTCAGAGCCCACTGCACCAGCGTAAAGTCTGACGATGAGTCGGAGGATTTCATCCCTGTACCTAACAGCAGTCTCGGTACCGTTGGCAAGCAAATGGAGGTCAGGGCGACCCTCCAAGGAAATGCCATGCCAGACCCACTGCCAAACTATTCATGAAGGATGTTGTTGCAGGCAGCATAACGTTCACCACGGCATCTCCAGACTCTCACGTCTGTCATGTGCTCAGTGTGAAACAGCTCTCATCTGTGAAAAGAACGGAGCACCAATGGCGGACCTGCCAGTTCTGGTGTTCTCTGGCGAATGCCAATCAACTGCATGGTGCTGGGCTGTGAGCACAGATCCCACAAGAGACTTGAGACTGTACTGAGAAACAGCCAATCTTCTTGCGACGGCATATATGGATGTGCCATCCTGGAGGAGCTGGCCTACCTTGTGCAACCTAAATGGCTGCAGGTTCTGCCTCAAGGACACTAACAAAAAACAAAACTAGTGAAGCAGCCAGGAAAGATAAGGAGAAAGCAAAGGTCGGTGGCCACCACCCGCAGAACCATTTCCTTTTAGGGGGTTGTCTTGCTCTTGCCTCTCCAGTGCACCTGTTGTCACCTACATAATCACCAAAATAGGTGACATTGATTAACGATCGCTTATACTTCCTAACTGGACATATTGATATCCCTGAAGTTTAATTTACTTGGTGTTATACTGTGATGATTAAGTGCTCCACACATTTTTTGAGCAGTGTATTACAAAGAGGTAGGGGGTAAAACAAGAATTGCAGTTGCAAGTGGGGCTACGACCTCACTGAGCACAGGTCCCATGGGTAAAAGCAGTGATCTTGAACCAAAGTTTACATACATTGATAAATCTATTTTTATTGAATATCAGTAAAATCCATCTAGTAATCTGAAGACAATCTATTTTTACCAAAGGACCTGATCACACCTGCTGTGATAATCAAATGGAATAATATATATGTAATAATTTATATTAGGAGAGTAAGGGTTAACATAACATGAGATGAGTCAGCTAGATAAACCTGGAATGTTTTTTTTGTAGAACTACTATATACTGATTCCAAAATACTGACGTAACCAAATTGATCAGGACTAGCAGAGATTTTGTCAAACAATATATTGTTGTTCTCCTTTGGTTCAACAAGTTAATACAACAAGCCATGAAAACATTGTTTAACTTGCAATTTGTATTACTGTAATAACCATGTTAAAAGCGATACATTAACGTTGATATACTGCAACTGCATGTGCCGCGGAAAAGTTCCCGAATACTCAATGAACACCCACCTGTAAAACAGTGAACCCTGAATTGAGAATGATTTCCTCTATCTCCTCTGCTCGGTGTATTGCATCAGGTTTGATCAAGGCGAGAGTTCTCTCCACGTAAATCCGAGGGGGCGTCTGATTCTTTTGAGTTTCCTCCATAACGATAACTCTTGACTAAGCACTCCCTTAACCCACAGAAAAGCTAACCGTTTTACAGTATACGTTGACCAATTATTGCAACAGCCAAACCGCTTTTGGCTTCCGACAAAAATGCTTGCTTATACGTTGCTAGCTGGCAGCTAAGTTAGCCAACTTTTGCGCATAATAAATTCACAATGCGACACTTGCCAAATTACCAACCAATCAAAACAGAGAAATAGAAGCCTGGAAAATGCAAAGATGCCAGATAGAAGTTACAAGATGAAAATTGTTTTCCCCCACTGCGAGTGTCAGCTTGCTAGTTATTAATCCGGGTCGATGTTGTCCTCATTGTTGCTTGGATACCAACTACGGAATGGGATTTCTACTTGAACCCAGTGGATCAACGACTGTGTTGCATGCATGTAGCCATCAGCTGAATTAGACTTCAAACAAGACGTTTTTCATTAAATTCCCCCATTTTAAAAGTTTTACGATACTGGCTCAACCTGCATTAGAGCGGTAAAAGGCAGTGTTTTATTGCATGCGCAGTTCGGACCAATGTTTCACGAGCTCGAATGGGGTACTATATATTTAAATAAACAAGGAACCGTACAAGTTCTGGTCTATAAATTTAATTGAACCAGACTCAAAACCCTGCAGTGAGATGTTGTGGCCACCAAAACATACCATGAGTCTATAGCAGTGAGACCTATTGCATTCATTAGGTTGAAGACATGGGATGCCTCAATTCTTCAAGACAACTTAAGCACTAACTTTGCACATTCGTTGCTCATCACAAGTCCATATTTTGGCATGCCAGTCACAAATCTGCTCAATGAACATTTGAGTCACTGGTTTGAGCAAGTCATAATACTGCCCTCTACTGTTCTGGTACTGAGGTAGTCTAATCTTAAATGTAACCTGAAGCCTAACCATAACTTAAACCCAAAAGGCTAAATCTGTTCTCCATTAGAGTTTGGAAACAACTTGGCTATATAATCAGGGAGGCCCAGACACCCTTAATAGAAGCACTGAGATAATACAAGAAACACAAGAAACTCAAGTTCATTTAAAACTGTATTTTATTTTGTTGCTGTATCTGTGAAATGGTATTTATCGGGTTCCGATGGTAACCTGCCACACTCTGATCAGGTTATCAGTGTAGCCAGCAAACAGGGTCTGTTGAAGAGAAACAGAATACTACTGTAAAAAAGTTGTTGCCAATTTATCCGAATGCACAAGCTTCACCATCCTGTTAGAGCTCGTATATTCTAGTTCCTGTACCCATCATCATTGCAGGACTTGTCATCAAAACCAAGGCTCAGGCAATACATGTCACATTGTAATCACAGGGTAAGGCAACACCACAAACCTTGTTCCGAGAACAGAATAAAGTTAACATGACACTTCTAGAAGCCAACCAGAGTTCTAAAGCACCTGCGGCATGAGACGTAAACTAGCCTATGTACCTGTCCATCAGCAGACCAGGCAAGAGAGGTGCACTGTGGGGGCTCAGCCTTGCTGTTGGTGCTGATCACTTCCTGTCTCAGCTCATCCACAATGATCTTACCCTCCAGATCCTAAAGGGAACAGAGGAGAAAACATGTCAATAGGCTTGGATGAAGGGGTTGTAATTGTTTGGCCCAAATACATATGAAGTGGACATGGCAGTCACATTTACATAGCCCAGTAATTAGGGGTATAGGAGCTCAGAAACAGCCTCTTTATCATCACTGGATTAAGATTGAATTGAAATGTTTCCATCATTGCTCATTAAAGGGTGAAAGCCAAATGAAGTTGCCACAAGCAGCATTTGACAGATGAGCATTCACAACATTTGCTTAAATTGACATGACAACTGACATGGCAGAACAGTAGTAACCAGACAACCAACAAGAAGTTGTGCATCGAAGTTGTTGCTGAAACAAACCCACGATGTGGTCCATTTTATGCAGCTACACCACCACTCATAGTCAACCTTGAACTAAGGTGGAATGGGACTACACCAAAATGTTAATTCACAAGCAACAGCAAGAGTGCAGATTTCTGGGAGTAGTGGGTTTACCCAGATCTTGATGCTGGGCCCAGTGGCGGCACAGAGCCAGTAGCGATTGGGGCTGAAGCAGAGGGCGTTGATGTTGTCACCACTGTCAAGGGTGTACAGATGCTTGCCCTCATTCAGGTCCCACAGCATGGCCTGACCGTCCTATTGGAGGGAAAGGGGTTCAGGCAATCAGCAAGACAAATTAATTATGAAATGCTTGTGTCTAACATGAAAAACTGTTTGACTAAATTCTGGACTTTAAATAGTCAGTACTGGTTGATTTCAGAAACAGCCTCTTTATCATCATAGTGAAACAGACGGCATTAGAATTTCCATCATTGCATTAACCAGCACCATCACCACACCACGTCCAAAATCGAAAATTCCACACAGCAACCTACACTGCCACACTTACCAAGCAAGGTAAGATACTGGTAACCAGTCAGAACACTTAAAACATTTAGTGCTGTAAATACCTTTCCACCAGAAGCACAGAGGGAGCCATCAGGAGAGACTGTCACTGTGTTCAGGTAGCCAGTGTGGCCAATGTGGTTAGTCTTCAGCTTGCAGTTGGCCAGATTCCACACCTAAACAGGGGTGACAGAGTTAAGGTACATGCTTAAGCAAAAGAGCCAAGTTGTTCACCTCAGTCATTTAGCAGACACTAATCCAGAGCAACTTCATCAGTACACTCATCTTAAAACAACTAAGTTGGACAACCCCAGTAAAATGTTTAAATCATTGACATGGTAAACAGTATGAAAGCAGTCTAGTTCCTGTACCCATCATCATTGCAGGACTTGTCGTCAGAGCCAAGGCTCAGGCAATAAATGTCACTTTGTAATCACAGGGTAAAGCAACACCTACATCTCCTTAGATATACTTTCTCAACAGTCACATGACTATCCACTTCCAGCCACACTGTGAAACTGTTTTAGGAGACAGGTGATTACTGATACTAAATTATTATATCATGGTGGTTCGTGGTGACAGCTCAGTGGTAGATAAGAACTTGTTTTCGGAAGAGCTTGGCAATTGATCCTGTGACCAGAGTGATCCTGTGACCAGAGTGAACCTCAAAACAAGGATCTAAATAGTTCCACTTAACCGAGGCCACTGTCCAGGCATGTCACTTGTGTTGTACTTGCCTTGACCATTTTGTCCCAACCACAGGAGACAATGATGGGGTTGCTGCTGTTGGGGGAGAAGCGGACACAGGACACCCACTCTGAGTGGCTCTCGTCCTGGATGGTGTACTTGCAGACTCCCAGGGTGTTCCACAACTTGATGGTCTTATCACGGGAGCCGGACACAATTTGACGGTTGTCAGCGGAGAAAGCCACACTCAGGACATCCTTGGTGTGACCTACAAAGCGACGGGTTGTGGTGCCACTGGAGAAAACGAAACATTAAGTACAATCCACAGATCATGAGCTATTTTATAGGTGCTCAAAAGAAACTAAGGCAGCATCCTAAGATCTCATTCATGCCTCAGGAGCAGTTAGAGTTCAGAAACAGCCTCTTTATCATCACAGAGATGCAGTTGGCATTGGAAGTTTCATCACCACTTTGAACCCCATATTTTGATACTAGTTCATGCACTTAAGAAATCTCTCTGGGAAAACATAGTAAAATGACTAAAATGGAAGAAGGCTGAAAGCTCAAGTCTGCTGTGTAGTAGGCTTTTAATACAACTCTACTGAGTGATGATTAACCGATCCTGGTCTTTATTTCAGACTACAGATCATTTGAACCATACCCAGAACAAAACCTGTGCACAACAGACTTCCAGGACAAGAACTCCCTGTCAGCAGTTCAAAGTAAATACCAAAATTAGCCAATCCACAACCTTACTGACACTTCTGTAAAATACTTACGTGGTGAGGTCCCAGAGGCGGAGGGTCCCATCCCAGGACCCAGACAGGGCAAACTGTCCATCCGAGGAGATGACAACATCACTCACAAAGTGAGAGTGTCCCTTTAGGGCACGTTGGGGGATGCCATAGTTGGTCTCGTCACGGGTCAACTTCCACATGATGATAGACTTGTCTGCAAATAATAAAATAAATAGACATTTTAACTAAGGAAAATAGAGAAAGCAGTCAACCAGTTGGTAGGCATGTCTTTAGAGGTAATGCGGACTACCAAAACAAGAGGTCAGTATGGCAAGTGCATTTTAAAGCAACTGTTCCAATATGCAGGGACGGGGCGCCAGCTAGCCACTAACTACAACCAGTGTCACACAAGCAAATGCACTTTATTTTATATAGGCACATGAAATGGATGACTACAATAAATACGTTCTGCATTTCACAGCAAGCCTAGTCAATCATTTGGCCACTTGGCGGTGCACGTGGAACTGGTGTCGGCAAAGTGACGTTTGCTGCGAGTCCAATGTTAGCATTTAGACATCAATTATACTGGGAGAGCGCTGTCAATTACTCAAGTTCCTCAGGCAGAATTTGTTAAAAGCAGTGCCTCCTAATTTAAGATGTACACTGTCCAGGACACAGTCGTGGCTAAAGAAACATTTGCGAAGCTGAGGCTAACACGTTAGCGGAAGGCCATATTGCCGTCCATCGTAGCCGGTGGAGAAACGCTTACCTCGGGATGCAGACAAAATCATATCGGGAAACTGAGGGGTAGTTGCGATCTGGGTGACCCAACCATTATGCCCCTTTAGGGTCCCCCGTACTGTCATCTGCTCGGTCATTTTGGCGAAGTTTTAGTGTGCCTTTTGCAAGGATGGATGTAGATTAGTTTGAGGGCCAGGTTTCCCTAGGTCCTCTCACATTTAGGCACAGAGAAAGAGGAAGTAAAGACCCGGATGCAGAACCTTTGAGGGGTTAATCCCGCGCAGAGTACTTTGGGTAGAACAGTTTTAACTCTTTCATGCCTATGTCCTTTTTGACTGCACGGTATTGTTCGTGTAAAACAGAACAACAGAATACTGTAAAATGATAAGATAAGTTATAAAATATGTAATGATATATATGTATTAAATAATGTCTTCTTCAGAACACCATAGATAGAAATTATGCAATGTATGAAAAATGACACATTTTGGTGATATAAAGGTGTGAGAGAAGTGACATCTATTTAAAATGATCTGTCTAATTTAAAATATATTTACCAGGTGATGTGATTTCTGAATGCTTTAAGGCATGATAAGCTGTCCTTAGGCACAGCACATTATGGAGCATATACACACCCAACCACACACGTGCACATGTTCACCATACAGGCTGAAATGAAAACACATAAAATGACTTGTTCCGGCTTTATTTACACAAAGTAAACCATAATATCCAAGTTAAACATTTTTAAAAACCATTAATTTAAATGATAACACTAAAATACCCTATTCAGATAAGTGAACTCCCCCAAGTTGATATTTGGTGGAATATGAACATGGCTCTACTATATTGAATATGGCTCTACTAACTTTGTGCAGCACTAATTATGAGCACCCAGACCAGAGGTATCTTACACTATGAGGGCCAGAGCCTGGTGATTTTCCCTTCTACCTCATTATTAATTGGACCCACCTGGTGTCTTAAGCCTGAAAAAGTCCCTGATGGTTGCAATGAAATGTTTTTGTGGAACTGGCTTCAAGGGCCAGTTTGAATACCCTCAATCTAGGCTGTGCAATATTTGCCCATTCTTCCTTTCAAGCTCAGCATAAATGCATGGTGACCGCCTATGGACTGCGCTCATCAAGTGATTCCACAGATAATCAATGGAATTTCAATCGGGGATCTGACTAGGACATTCACCTTCTGTTCCTGCGGTTGTGTTTGTGTTTTCATTTCAGAGTGTAAGGCAACAAAAAGTGAACACTTAAAGGGGGTGTGAATGGCTCTCAATACTTTCCAAAGCCACTTGTTTTACTGTTAATTCTACAGTTAAACCTGCAAACAATAATCAGTCTCATCTTGCCCTTCTCTAACATCATGTGGTGTAACATATACATCTATACCCCAAATTAACATTATACCAACTGCTGCGACTCAATGGATTGTTCACAGACAAGTTCTCAAATGTTGTGTAGGGGGTGAGCTGGTTAGAAGTATTTTTGTTCCCTGAGGGAAGAATAGAGTTTGGCTAAATTGTTCTGCTATATAATTGGAAAATAATTGCTGAAAATGGTTTTGTACAAATGACCCGAAGAGGCTGGAAAGGCAATAATACATTTCATGAAGTTTATTTCAGTCTCTATGTTGAGTTTGACCAGATTTTGATAGATAAAGATAGCAGTTACAAAAATAGCTTAATTTATTTTACAACCAAATACACAACCAAATAAACAAACTCACGAAATCCATCTAATACTGTGTAATTTTCTTAAAACACACCAAACTGTACTCAGACATTGTGTCATCAATGAATAATAGATATAAAAAAAAAGAGAACCTGAAGCTGTCTGCTAAAGAAATAAATTCATGTAAAATTGCAGAGAAACCTCCATTAACGTAGTGTATCATCAAGACTGCTGTATATGCCCGACACTAAAAGAGAATGAAGAAGGAAACAAACACAGTGTGATTGATCACCACATATGAGTTGCAAATGTAACACTTTTAAATTAAATTGGAACCTGTGAATCAGTTAAGTAACATATAATCAACCAATTGTTCGGTAACTTCGCCAGCATTTCTGGTATAATGCAACTCACAGTCTCCTGATTTGTGTCACATGTTATTGATCTTAATTTGTGTGTGCCTGTGTATAAATGTGTGTGGTTGATAAAAACACCGTGTGATCAAGCACCACAAATATAGTTCTCTTATAGACAATCCATGAAGTAAGAAAGAAGTATATTAAATCGGAATAAAAAAGATTAAAATCTGTCTTCATGATGTGATAATGTATAAAAACAAACAAGAATGTAACGTTAAACCTACTGACAATTATTAGCTTTTTGTCATGGTGTGTCAGTTAACTGTAATGTCATTGTACTACATTTATTGATTAAGAAAAAACAATATCATTTTAAGTCAGCAGCAAGAATTCATACTATTGTTCACAAAACAGCATTTGATAGAAATGTGTTTTAGCTAAGGTTAAGTGATAAAATGTCAATACTGTGCAGTGAATACTGTGATAAAATACTGCTGTGATATTTAATTGGCTTGTGTCTGAAAAAAAGCCCAAATGATCACAAAATTACTTCATATTCAAACCGTTTGTTCAACTTCATGATGTAATACTGCATATTTAAGATTCCAAAAAATGGCTCCACTTCTGACTTTAACACAATTATCTCTGTATGCATCTGTATATTATACAAACACTTCCATGCACAGGAATGCAAATGTAACATAACTACAATCAAATAAAATGCCGCACCACACGTCATGGCCACAGTTAAACAACACCTGCATAAATAATCAGATGCCTTGTGTCCATCTTACAAGGAAAGGCTGTTTAAGGCAGACTTTGGTTCAAAAATGCAAAAATAGTGGCTTTATATTGTAAAACTGATCAACGCACCATCAAAACAAATTATTTAATGCTTCAAAACAAACAGGAAATAAATCAATAACATATTTGGCTACACAAGTTCAGTTTCTTAGTGAGCTATACAGCTTAGATACAAGAAAGAACCGTGTGAAAGTGACATACAAATACAGAGGGAGTAGGTCACTGCAGGGTTAGCATATCCGTTCAACCTGTCAGCTAGCAAGTGGGAGTTTATCAACGTTATGGATTAACAACCGAAGGCACGCCACTGTCCGTTTTCAAATAGAAAATGAACGGTTTGACACTTTTTCAAGTCTTGAAAAGATTGTGGTGACTTGTGCTAATCATACACTTTATTTTATGGAAACACTGGAGAGAGAAAGGCCACAAATTAAATCATACACTATATTGTGAAAAACAATGTTCTGTGTTGCCCCCTCCCGATGTCTTTCCATTTTGTTGCAGGATCTCAGTTTGGTTAATGGAACCAAAAGGCACTGTGCAACTGCTCCATCCCTACAGCTGAGGTTGTATGTCCTCTGTGCTCCCATGTCTCCCCCGGTCATCTTCACTTTGTCCCCTAGGCTTGCACCTCCTTACGGCTGGGAGAAAGCCAGGCGCTTGCGTTTGAGCTTTTCTCTTCTCCTCTCCTCTTTCTCCTCCTTTCAAAAACAGAGAGGAGAAGAGAGCACTGACCCACACTTCTCCATGTAACAAACCAGGAGGTCTGTGCAGCCGTGTGATGGAGCATTTGGAGTGAGCACACACACTCCCATGCAACATTCAGTGCCAGGAAGCAACATGGCAGATCAGACACCATTAGTAAGGTGGTCATAACCCAATATCCACACACTCTCCAGCAACACGTCTGTTTGTCCATTAGGTTAGGAGTCTAGTTGCTGCTTCATTTCTTTCTCAGAGTTTTGGTCAATGATTGCTGTGTTCTTTTGAATATATTTCACTTCATATCCAAAGTCTATGTGTAGATAAAAATATCTGCATCGATATTTCCAGTCTGGTTAATACTGTTGACTCAAAATAATGTCCATGATAAAAAACAACAATCTCAATATATTATATAAAACGTTTTCAAAAGGAAAAAAACGAAACAAAACCAAAAAGCAATGTAGTATTCAGTTGCAATATATACCATATTAATATGTACAGAGGCCATGCCGGCGTTAGTCATCACTGCAAAAGAAGGAGAGCAAAGATTAAGAGAGATCAAGGTATCACAAATGCTACTAATGTGAGCAATTCACAACAGCTCTGATGATGATTATGTAACATATATATTGTAATCTCACTCCCACCCCAAAAAAGATTTCTACATTAGGATAAAAGTAGACTTTCACAGTGGATGTAAGACGGTTGATCAGATGGGCATAGAGAAACAGTATGCAATGGCTCGGTTACCTTTAAACAGCCATTAGCCATTAGCACAACTCAAACACGTTCACAAGCCCCGATCACTTCCAGTGAATCTAAGCTAGCAGTGGCTGCTTAAACAAAATAGTATAACGCATTACAGTTTCTCTTGGCCCATACACTCAGGGCAAAAACCCATCTAACATTAAATAAAAAAAGGTGAAATTCTACTTTAATTTTGGTTGTGACATTTTTGGAAACTTTGTTTTAAATTCCTTGGTTGTTCCAAAAATCCATGGAAACATTTTGAAATTGAAAAAGGCTATTTACTGAAAGTTGCATGAATAGTACAACTTTCAGCTTACTAAAGGCACAGTTATATTTTAATTTTAATGTTCTGAATTGATTAATTTACATAATACTGATTTTGGTTGTCAAGGAAAGTACCATTTAACACAGATAGCAAATATTAAGCGACACTGGATCTTAGAAGCTACCACCACTTACCTTGTGCCAACAGCCTGGTATGGGGAGTCCATCTTGCCCCTAGTGGTAACAGAACCAAAGACTGGTAATTAGAGATGCTTTTCCATGTCATTACAATGCCACTACAACTTATTACCAACTCCTGGGACTGATATTTTGAAATGACAGAATTTGAGTGAACAAACACTCCAGAAGAACAGAACAGCTGCAGACTAAGACAGTTCAGTACATGGGATGAAAAAGGGAAACAGGCAGACAGTGAGCAGGAAACAAGTAAAAAGGTGGGAACAGGGAGAGATACTGTACCAAAGGACAAGGGGCCTCAGGGCCAGAATGAGGAAGAGTAGGAAGAGGAGGAGGAGGAGAGGACTGCACCCGCTCATCAGAAAGCCCTTTAGTCCCATTTGAACCCTGTCAGCAAAAGCAAACCCACTGTTACACCCTCTGAACGTACACCCCTCCCACAGATACAGAGAAGAGCTTTGAAAAGGGAATAGAGAAAAAGAGGAAAAATGAAAGAAAATGCAACTATGCAACAATCTATCCCACAGAATCTGTTTTCCACTGACCTCTTCATGACAGCCATTTGTTTCGCCATTTAAAAGTGTTATTTCAACCTTTTTTCACACCATGTTTAAGACTGCACTTGAATGCTCACATGACTTCCATTAGCAAGGTCATGGTTAAAAGGTCAAAGTTGACATACCACAGGACAGGGCTGGTCCAATCCAGGAGGACCCTGCTCTCCCTTCCCACCTTTCAGACCTCTTTTCCCCACTGTCCCCCGGTCTCCCTGGAGAAAGAGACCAATAGAGGTTTGACACACATTCACCCACCCACTGATGTTAACAACTGGAGTGGAACTCCATCTATGATGTGTATAGTCTGTAGGTCAATCAAGAAAAGATCAAGTTCTTCCCACCTTCTCTCCTTTGTCTCCCCGGTCACCCTTGTCTCCAGTCAGTCCTGGGAAACCCTGTAGTGGAGTGAACAGGTGAGAGTGTACCGCTTCCCTTTCATACTGACTGAAGCGCAAACCACACCTTTACCTTTCATACTGACTGAAGCCCAAATCACACCGTTCCCTTTTATATTGACTCAAGCCCAAGCCACACCTTTCCCTTTTAAAAACTACGAGGCCCTCTTCTGAATAACCACTATCTTATGTCAATGTATAAAAACACAATTTCAGACTTACGTCCATTCCAGGCTCTCCAGATTTGCCCTGTCAACACCGACAACCATGAACACGTCAGACTATGACCACAAAATATAATGGCTGTTGGTTCAATAATTGTAATCTGGTGATAATGGCCCACCTTCTCTCCTTTGGTCCCTGGGAGACCCACTAACCCAGCGGGACCGGGGGGGCCTTGAGGCCCGTCCATACCCTGGAGAGGACAGACATATGTTGGACATCTTCAACACAACACTGCTCTTTCTCCTCTCCATGCCATCATCATCATCATAGCAAGCAAGCAAGCAAGTTTATTCATATAGCACATTTCATACATAGAAGTAATTCAATGTGCTTTACAGTGTAAATAGAAATAATGCAATAAAATCAAAACAGTTTACACAGAGGTTATTCCTCTGATAGCACCAGAACTTGCATTACAATTGGTAAAATATAGCAGGATATACATTGAATAACAAAATAAATGAAGAAGATAAATATAAAAAAACAGCATAATAATAAAACATAAAATAATCAAATAGAAATTGAATATGAAACATAGGAAGCTGGAAAAGCTATAAGACTAAACAGTGCTGTTATAAAAACAGGCTCACAGTGGGGTTAAGTTTGAGAGCTCAGTCATAGGCACGTGAAAAGAGAAGTGTTTTTAGCCTGGATTTAAAAATGGACAAGTTTGGTGAACATCTAAGATCTTCAGGTAGTTTATTCCAGTTGTGTACAGCTTATCTGCTAAACGCAGCTTCTCCATGTTTAGTTTGGGCTCTACTAGCTGACCTGAGTTCATGGATCTTAGAGCCCGGCTCGGTTTATAATCTTCAAACATATCAGAAATGTATTCGGATCCTAAACCATTCAATGATTTATAAACTAAAAGCACCACTTTAAAGTCTATTCTGTAACTGACCGGAAGCCAATGCAAAGATTTAAGAACTGGAGTGATGTGCTCTGTCCTCCTGGTTAACATTCTGGCAGCTGCATTCTGAATGAGCTGCATCTGTTTTACAGTATTTTTAGGGAGTCCAGTTAAGAGGCCATTACAGTAGTCAACCCTACTAGAGATAAAAGCATGGATGAGCTTTTCTTGGTCTTTTTGGGACACCAGGCTTTTGATTCTGGATATATTTTTCAGATGGTAGAGTGCTGTTTTGATATGACTGTTAAATGTGAGGTCTGAGTCTATCAGAACACCAAGATTACGGACTTGATCCTTTTTTAAGGTTTTAAGGGACCGAGAATCCAGATCTTTACTAATACTTGTTCTTTTATTTTTGTTGCCAAACATAATAATCTCATTTTATCTTTGTTTAATTGTAGACAATTTTGGTTCATCCAGGTATTTATGTGCTCTATACAGTGACACAGAGAGTCTATTGAGCTATTGTCATACGGTTCGGGTATCGCCATATATATTTGAGTCTCATCGGTATAGCTGTGGTAGTTAATGTTGTTGTTCTGTAGAATTTGGCCCAGAGGTAGCATATAGAGATTGAATAGAAGTGGTCTGAGAACGGATCCCTGTGGAACTCCGCATGTCATAGCCACCCTATCAGATTCATGATTACCAATGGTGACAAAGTAACTCATATTCAGTTGTACAGTCTCACTCACTCTCAGTCCATCAGGTCCAATGTCCCCTTTTTCCCCTTTAATAGTGTCTCCAGGTTCCCCCTGAATTGAAACACAAGACACTCAGTACAACAGTGCCTCACACTGGAGCCAGTCTACAATCCTGACCCTTGTGCCGATGTCGGGCTTATCTAGTCTTACCTTAATGCCAGGGACTCCATGATGACCCTGGAACATGCAGAAAAGACTGTCAGAAATCATTTCACGTCATACCTAGTGTTGTGGGAATAGGGGGACCTAACAACACTGATGTATGCCCTGTGGGACACTTACCATGTAGCCTTGAGGCCCGGGGGGTCCCGGGGGGCCGGGAGGGCCTGGCTGGGAAATCATCTGAACCTGATAACACAATGACACCAACATTTTTATTTTTATTCATTTAGCCATTATTTTTATTCATTTAGCCAAAAATTAGAAGCAATTCTAATTTTTTAGGACGATCTGGCCAAGTGAATTATGATGAACTCTATATGTCAAAAGTTAACCAAGTCAAAGTTAAATGGGTCATTCCACTGTCTGCAATGGTATACACCAGTGGTTCCCAACCTTTTCAACTTACTGTACCACCGACCGAATTTTGCTCTACTTGGAGTACCCCTGATGTACCCCCTCATGTTAATTTTACTAGTAAGCCTATGGTGTCATGAGGGTTTTCAAGTACCCCCTGTGGAGAGGACAAGTACCCCCAGGGGTCCTAGTACCCCTGGTTGGGGACCACTGGTATACACCATCTGAAGCAGTGATAAAAGCAGTTACAATAGAGATTCAAACTTGAGCCTCATTGCGTATTGGCATAGATTCTACAAGTATCTTGAGGATATTTTTCAATTCAAATTTTGTTGATGAAAATGCTGTCCCAGTCGCCTTTCCAGAATCTCCCATATCTGTGGGTCTCACTTACCAGGTTATCCTCGAACCCGGAGTCTCCCTTCTCTCCCTTTTGTCCGTCCACGCCCTGACACCCAGACAGCAGAGTTAGGATCTATTTAAAGCAGGTGGACCACTATTGTGTGTTAGTGTGTTCATCCGTCGGATAATTCCACTTACTGCTGGTCCAGAGAGGCCCATCTCGCCTTTATCACCTTTCTCTCCCCCAGGCCCAGCCTGCCCTATGTCGCCCTTTGCACCCTAACAATAAAGAAGAAATCAAAAGTAAGAGGTTGAGGACCAAGACACGGACATTTGATAAAATCTCCGATCCAGACAGTAAGTAAATTAAATATACAGTGCCCTCCAGAATTACTGGTGCTGGGAGTGAAGGGTTTCATCGTTGTTAATTAGCCTGATGATACACTCAAAATACGTGGAAGATAAATCTAACATTTAATTAAGGTTAAATTATTTAAAGAAAAAAACATCCATTGCTATATTCATTTCATAGGCTTTTTTGCTTCCAACTTTACCAATTGTGGCAATAATAGTCAAAGTCTGTGTACATAATGTGCTGAATTGAATGACTATTGTACATTAGAGTGACACACTGATTACATGTATGTTATTCTGAACGCTAACTTGATAGGTGTGACATCATACCTTTTCCCCATCAAGTCCAGAAGTCCCAGGCAAGCCCAGCTCTCCCTGGGGTGGGCAATGAAATACAAGATAACTTCAAGAGAGCCCAGACTGACTTATATTTATTAAAACTAAAACATATTATACATGTTTACATAATATAAGATAGAGGGAATAATAGAAACAGATATATCAAATATAGTATCAAATATAGTTTTATATAGTACAGAATATAAATAGAATATAATTTGATATGTAAGACCCCACCTTTCCACCTGGGGGTCCTGGGGGCCCTGGTACACCTGGGGGGCCCTAGGAAAGACAAACAGACCAGAAGAAAGAGGTTACTAAAACTGTAATCCATGTAGATCCAAAGCCATCCGTCTTGATCAAGGAGCAGAGGTGTTGCTAGGGTCACAAAACATTCGGGGCCTAGCCACGCCCGGGACAGGAAGTACAGGGTTGTGAATGTACATGAGGAAAATTGGATCCACACGCTGGCGGCCTACAAGTCTACATTGTCATAATACGCAATCGGCATTATAGATGAAGAGATCAGGTACTATTTTTGTAATTATTATTTTTGGTCAATTTGAGATCCGGGGATATTCATGAAAGATCCGGGGCTATAGCCCCGAACGCCAAGGCCTAGCGATGCCCCTGTCAAGCAGTCACACAATGTCAGCTCCAATAACACATGCTAACTCAGAGTCGGCTGATTAGGTATGTATTAGCCAGCATTGGGCAAGCAGGAACATTGCAGATAGATGGTGGAAGTTTCCAAAATGTTTATTACTCTCCTCTCTCTGTTTTTGACTGGAAATGAATGGGACACTTGTTTCAGATTTAATAATGCTGATGTTGACAGTGGTCTTTCATTGTTTGTTGGTCACAAGCACAGGGAACTTAGTTATTTGTTAAAAGGGGAATGTGACTATTAAGGAGGACTAGTTCTGTAATAGATGATGGGGAAGATAAATTAACACACACACACACACACACACACACACACACTTACACTCTAAAGACCAACAACAACAATTAGCAGCAAACCTAAAACAACAGCCCCATTTACGTCCATTTATATTAGACATAGCCTATTTGCGTAGCATCCAAAGCATCCTAACCTCCCATTAACCACATGCCAATGAAGCAGGATGGGTTAACCCACACACACAAAGGGGGAATGGAAACATTGGATATCTTCTCACTGTAGCAATGACTGTTGGGTTTGGCCTGAGGGGGCAGACCCTGGGGACTGGCATAACTCATAGTTCTGACAGGGATAAGCCATGGTTCTGACTGGGATAACTCATGGTTCTGACTGGGCTAACTCATGGTTCTGACTGGGATTACCCGTGGTTCTGACTGGGATTACCCGTGGTTCTGACTGGGATAACCCATGGTTCTGACTGGGATAACTTGTAGTTCTGACTGAGATAACTTGTGGTTCTGACTGGGATAACCCATGGTTCTGACTGGGATAACCCATGGTTCTGACTGGGATAACACTGGGATAACTACCAGTGATTGCTGTGTTTGAGGTGATGAAACCCATGTTGCCTGCTGTGGCGTAACAAGAGGATTGACAGGTCCGTTACATCATGACTGGGTCTCCTCCACCACAAAGCAGATGTGTGCGTGTGTGTGTGTGTGTGTGTGTCTGCACGAGAGAGTCTGTGTGTGTCTGTATGTGTATGACTGTGTCTGTGTGTGTATGAATGTGCCTGTGTGTGTATGAATGTGCCTGTGTGTGTCTGTATGTGTGTCTGCATGTGAATGAGTGTGTCTGTGCGTCTGTGTGTGTGTGTGTGTGTGTGTGTGTGTGTGTGTGTGTGTGTGCGGGTCTGCCCTCTGGAGTACAGGGTTGTCTTGAAGCAATAAAATATGGAAAACATATTCATTCCCAGAGGTTTACAATACATGGTGATTTGTGCTCCACAAATCTACGCCAACAGAAAAGGTTTACAAACAACCATTGTTCCAAGTAATTACATCTTTAGCAATGATGGCCACCCACACAGATCATTTGAAAGCTAAAAGAAATACATTTGTAAATTCTGACGTGATACCAACTTCATCCTGCAAATACAGCTGGTGGAATCAATATGTCACACCAGGAAGTGAACTGATTAAAAACTGATCTAGGTTGGGCAACAGTTCCCCTTGCCAAGTTTGGGATCCTTGTAAATGTTATTGACCAGGCCAACAGGCCAGTCAGTGTGTGTAAAATGATCTAGATTGCCCTTCAGAGAACTGATAAGATCACAGGTCCCTGTAGTAACCAGGTCATATGTATCCGAGTCATATCTGAAACATAACATGCCTGATGTGGTCCTCAGAGACCCTGCTCATAGTGGTGTTTAATCAGAAGCACAGTTCAGTGGATAGATAGGGATCTGTTATTAGCATGTAGTATGGGGCCCAGCACAATCCCGTCAAAGTCCCTCTGCACTGAGAGGAGTTTTGTCCAAAACCAAAATGAGTTAAAAGACACCACTTTCAAAGCCACGTTTTAACCGAGTTGCGCTTGAAAACTGCAAACAGGATTTAATTTGACTGAAATTCTCTCAACCACAGCAGCACTGCAGATTACTATGTTAATTTCAGACCGCATATTCTGAGGCAACAACCACACAGCAGGACAAACACGTGAGAACCCACCCTGGCTTCCGGCGTCCTATATGTTTGTATGTGATATGTATGTGAGGTAGTGGCCCTGGTTACATATATCTGGCTAATACATGATGAATGTGGGTGATGGACTAGTCACATCTAATATGTCTAATGTCAGTGTTGTGTCACACACACGCAGGTAGCTTCACACTGGTTTTAGAAGTTAAGTGTGTACCCGTGTGTGTGTGCATTACGCGTGTGTGGGTTGAAGCGCGCTCCTGTGTGAGTGTACAGGATATGGCCACGCGTGTGTAATTGTTAGTCCGTCACAGATCTCGAGGATCACCACACCGTGCGGGGACAGTAGATTACCCTGACGCTGACGGACTGGATAGCCTGTCGGGGAGCAACAGCAACATGTTACATCTATCTGGATAAAATGCTAAATTCCAGAAAGTTCTTCAAAAATCACAGGAAACCCTTCCATCTGGGATTCCTGGAAAACTGGGAACGTTGACAATGTTGCCAGTGTTCCGCAAACTCAGTTGACATCCGAACACACGTCTGACATCAAAACAAATGGGTTAAACAGGTAACATGTCTGACTCTGTGTTCACACCTGGAGCGCTTCTAGCAGTTTCCCATTGAAGTCGATGACCTCCGTAGAGCCGGGAACGCCCCTGTCTCCAGGAGCACCCTGAGGGGAGAGTGGCAGAGAGACAAGGTTCTTACCAGCATCATCAGTGGGAATGTCGTCCCCTGTGGTTCAACAGGTTCTGATACATACCCTCTCTCCATGGGCTCCTTGCTCTCCAGTGTCTCCTTTGTCTCCCTACAAAACACATGAACACAAACCTGCTAGTCACGTCCACATAAGGAGAAATACCCGTTGGTATATATGGGGATGACAGGATGTGCATCATACCTTCAACCCAGGTAGTCCATCCATGCCCCTCTCCCCCTTTACCCCTGTGAAACCGGCCTCCCCCTAGTCACACAAAAAGACAACATCCAGGGTTCAGCAAGCCACTTATAAAATAAGATACATGACTAAATATTTCACGCCTGGGTAGCAGGTAGCTTAGCGGTTAGAGCCTTTAACCTGTAAACCACTAATGTCTTGATCTAATCCCTGTGCTGGGAAAGTGGAAAATGAGTTTGGATTTCCTCGAGCAGGTCAGTTAACATGAAGTACAATTCCTGTTTAAGGACTGTCTACATTAGTCAGTCAGTTCTCTAGGGGAGAAGTGGTGAAAACGACAATCAGATGAGTATCAACACGGTGGACCAGGCCTGGAAGAGATTGTAATGAGGCCGGGCCAACCGGCCTTCTATCCCGGGGCCAGGGCTGTGCTAAACTACTTTGTTAACCACAATCATCAGGTTGTTTCAGCTTGCTGCCAGGAAGCTCTGTATTCCAGCCGTGTGTCCAGATACAGAAGTGCACGTGCGCACACACACACACACACACACACACACACACACACACACACACACTTCAAGCTGTGCCTTGATAGAGGCAACAACTGCCAAGTGGCCGGCATCCGTGGTCTCTGCATTCTATAAACAGCCTATGACATCATCGCCGTGCCAGGGAAGTTTGTAAGGACTGGCAGCAGAAGAAGCCTCCCCTGACCCAGAGTGAAAGTAAGAGGCAGAGTAAGAATGAAACAGATGAGTAGACTAGAAATATCAACCGGATGCTTCAAATTCCCACATCCGGTGGCCAACACGGCTCCCTGTTAATCTATGGTGTTTGCATCACTTAATCATTAGTGGCTAACTCAAATCCTAGTGTTAGCATCAACTTCACCTTTGACCCTGAGGGTCCCTGTGGTCCTGGGTATCCGGGTTCACCATCTTCACCCTAAGAGTGAACAGGGGTCCACAAAGGTCAATATTAAAGCATTTGCCCCTTTGTATGCATGATAATCTAGGAACATAAACACTTCCAAAAAGCTATTGGCAATATCAGTATACAATAATACAGCACATAAAGTTGACATTTTATAGTGTATAACAGCGCTAAGACCTTTGAAAAACAACATACCGGCTTTCCAGGTGAACCTGGTTGACCCTGTCAAAGACAAATAGGGGATGTTGATGCAGCATCACTAAAACATACTCCACATACAAAATCTCAAAACAAAGGAACATGACTGTAGACTGACATGTGTAATGAAACAATAAGGCCTGAGGTGGACAATTTACTACTACTTAGTACTTACTTAGGGCTGTTTCTATTCATAACCCTAGATACAGCCCTTAGTCGTGGTATATTCCACATACACCACAAACTACTTACTTCCGATATTCCTATGAGAGACTTGTTACCAATACAATTAGAACAGCAAAGTATAACTGTAACTAAACCGTGGCCCCATATTCCATTCCGTTCAATAAATCCGCATTCAGGGTTCAAACCGTCTGATTTATAATAATGTATTGTCAAAAAGACAAGAGAAACACTGGAAATAGTTTTGCAGACTCACCTCAATCCCATCACGACCAGGGAAACCCTGTGGGGAAGAGAGCATAGCAGATCAGATCAGGATCCCAGAGACTGTGTGTATTCTGGAGAGTCGCCACTAGGGGTCAGTGTTCTCTCAGCTCAGCGATACGTCCAGGTAACAGATATGATGATACAGTATGTTAGGCTGTTATTGCCTCTATCCACTTAGGCTTGAGGATATGTAGCTCTGCTTACAAGGAACCATGTGCATAAATCATATTTGACAAATAAACGGTTTGGACCTAAATAACACCTAAATCCTTCCCCCAAAAGTGTTTTCACTTCATACACTGTCCAAACACAGAGGGCCTTCCTTCCTGGCTGGAATCCGATGGGGTTGTAATTGATCCAGGTAGATGAAGCTGTTCACTGGGTGCCTTAATGCGTGTGTATACATGTGTCACTGTAGTGCATGTGTGGGTGTGAGTGTGTGTGTTTGTGTGTTCCTGGTGGATATACTGCTTGGTGTAGGACCAGGCGTGCTGAAGTTAGTCATAAAGAGGCCATGTGCACTGAGCGGTGTCAAAAGACAGAAACAGGCCGACAGGCAGACAGACAGGCAGGCAGACAGACAGACAGGCAGACAGACAGACAGGCAGACAGACAGAGAGCACTCCGTGTTCATCTACACAGACAAAGCACTCAGTACTGTCCTGGAGGACTTGTTCTTCTGACTGCAGCGTTACACATACCCTCTTTTCAAAGTTAACACCCTCCTCATTCCCCACTTGAGAACAGGAACATTCTTTGAACTCCCATTCTGGACTGGATGTGATATATGTTGTTTACATGTACAGAAGTCTGTCAGTAGAATCTCAGTCAGCCATGAAATCCCAGGTTTGGGAGTGAGTAGTTTTGATGACATGGGAAACTGACCTCTAACTGTCTACCTTTCGCTGCCTGTCTTTCTGTCCCTAACTCTAGTTGTCTACCTATCTCTGTCCCTACCTCTAGTTGTCTACCTCTGTCTGTCTCTCTGTCCCTACCTCTAATTGTCTACCTCTCTCTGTCCCTACTTCTAGTTTTCTACCTCTCTCTGTCTGTCTCTCTATCACCTCTAGTTGTCTACCTCTCTCTGCTGCTACCTCTAGTTGTCTACTCTGTGGCTACCTCAAGTTGTCTACCTCTCTCTGTGGCTACCTCTAGTTGTCTACCTCTCTCTGCTGCTACCTCAAGTTGTTTACCTCTCTCTGTGGCTACCTCTAGTTGTCTACCTCTCTCTGCTGCTACCTCTAGTTGTCTACCTCTCTGTGGTTACCTCTAGTTGTCTACCTCTCTCTGCTGCTACCTCTAGTTGTCTACCTCTCTCTGCGGCTACCTCTAGTTGTCTACCTCTCTCTGCGGCTACCTCAAGTTGTCTACCTCTCTCTGTGGCTACCTCTAGTTGTCTACCTCTCTCTGCTGCTACCTCTAGTTGTCTACCTCTCTCCGTGGCTACCTCTAGTTGTCTACCTCTCTCTGCTGCTACCTCTAGTTGTCTACCTCTCACTGTGACTACCTCTAGTTGTCTACCTCTGCTGCTACCTCTAGTTGTCTACCTCTCTCCGTGGCTACCTCTTGTTGTCTACCTCTCTCTGCTGCTACCTCTAGTTGTCTTCCTCTCTCCGTGGCTACCTCTAGTTGTCTACCTATCTCTGTCCCAACCTCTAGCTGTCTACCTCACTCGGTCTCACTCTCTTTAATGAAGAGTAGCCATTAACTCAGAGAATAACAGCAGAACAATAGTCTCCTCATCTGGCTTTCTCACACTTGCACATCTGTGGACAACATGGACAAAACTCTCATCATCAGTGCTGCTTTGTTTAGCTGATGGCATTCCACAACCCCTTTAATCAATTCAGAAAGTACATTAAATAGGGTCTTTGTAAAATAAAAAGACCCCATTTGTTTGCCTTTTCCTGTCTTAACGTTGTTCTTTCGTCCTCCTTGAGCCCTCTCTTACCTAAACTTTTCATTTCAGTTTAGCTGAAATGCAGATACCATGCCAACTGACACTAAGCCAACCATAGAAATATGGATAACAGGGTCTTGGATGACCTTAACCTGTCCCCGCTCTCTCCTCTGACCACAGCTCCAGATGAACCACCCCAGGCTGGGTTA
The DNA here is from genome assembly GCA_016801105.1 of Esox niger. Lineage (NCBI taxonomy): Eukaryota > Metazoa > Chordata > Actinopteri > Esociformes > Esocidae > Esox > Esox niger. Next base: position 7,604 of record JACXGJ010001491.1, on the reverse strand, counting down.
AAGTTAAGCTACAGAAACAGTGGCTGCCCAAAGCTAAGAACTATTGTTTGCTGAAGCAAGCAAACTATGGTTGAACCTAGATGGAGTCCCTATCTGTTTCAGGGCCACATAATGACACGGCAAGGGGAGGGGGAGACAGGGAGATGGGGGAGCAGTGTTAGGCCAGCAGGGGGAGGCAGGAAGTTGGGGGAGAGTGTTAGGCCAGAGGAGGGGGAGACAGGGAAATAGGGGGGAGAGTGTTAGGCCAGAACAGGGGGAGACAGGGTGTGTGGAAGACTAGATTAGAAGGGGTTCAGGGAGAGCGAGTGGAGTGTAAGACTAGAGGATACTAAGACTAGCTGGATCACTTTGTGGCCATCACTGACAAAAACCAGATGAGCCCACGAGTGAAACATCTATTTTGGGACATTTCAAGGTACCACAACTTGCTGTCAGGCTTAGATCAATGTAGATTTTCTGCCCTGTGAGTAGATCTGTGGTCAAATCAACCCACACTGCGGTACACACAGCTAGGTGAATGAGGCGTTGAGGTGTTGCAAAAGCTAGTGGTGGTGACAGCGTTCTTCATCAGCAGTTGCATGCAACTAAGTCAGGATGGTAGCGAGAAGAAGCAACCAGTGGAGAGATAGGCACTGAAGAGAAGAAGGCGGAGCGAACACTTTTCTCTGTATGTATCTTGAGAGGTAATGCAGTTACCTGTTCTCCGGCGGGGCCGCGGGGCCCGTCTTTGCCCGTGTTCCCAGGAGGGCCTCGGGGTCCAGGTGACCCTGGGGGTCCAGGGGGGCCAGCGGAGCCCTGGTCACCCTGCAGCACCCCACACCAGACGCACAAGACAGAGGGAAGAGTAACAGAAGTCATGTACAGAGACGTCTGAAAACAAACCCACACATGTTCACCCATGCAAACCTGAGCATGCACGTACACACACACAAATGCCCATGCATACACACAAAAACACGGCGTTTTTTTCTCTGCGAAAGGTAAAACTATGATATAAATGTATGACAAACATGCCCTTGCTAACCCTGCCGGACACGATTACTACGTAAACTAAATATTAAATACGACATCAACTGAACTGGGAAATTAGCCTTTCATTACTTCCTGCGGTTACTCCAGCAAAAATGAACTACTTCACATGAAAGGCTGTTTAACCAGTGGAAATACAAATTAGATGGCAAATACTTCCCCACTGAGCCTCATTGAATCCTACATCCCATTAAGGCAGATCAACACCAATGTATCCACACTCAGGTCAAGAAATCCGCCATGGAGTATTAGATAGAACTGTATGTTGTGATCATATGTGAGAAAGGTCCCTTGGATTCATAGGGTTGGAATAATATAATGATATAATGATATTATTAAGATCCTCAACAGCCCTTTTCTAGGCCCTATTTTGCTGCGCAGATAATAAACAATGTTCTAGAAGGCAGATGGCTCCACCAAAAAAGCAGTTCTGTTTCCAATGTAAAAAAACACACTGTCACCTTAACATGTGACCCTGGAGTCCTACTAGGATTAGGTGTCTGTTTGTCATGTTTCAGAACAGGCATCATGGACAAAGACACAGACATTCACACTCACGAAAATGGAACATAGCAAATAGGTGCATGAAGACATGGAATAACATTGGGGAAGCAGATCATTGCATTGTCCCAATAGAAATACATTATAGAAATACAATAGAGCTAAAATCAACCTTTAAGCATCGGGGAAAGGGTTAAACAACATTAGAAAGGTACACACACAAGCCTTAGTGGAGATGTACCTTCATCAGGGAAAGGGTTAAACAACATTAGAAAGGTACACACACAAGCCTTAGTGGAGATGTACCTTCATCAGGGAAAGGGTTAAACAACATTAGAAAGGAACACACACAAGCCTTAGTGGAGATGTACCTTCATCAGGGAAAGGGTTAAACAACATTAGAAAGGTACACACACAAGCCTTAGTGGAGATGTACCTTCATCAGGGAAAGGGTTAAACAACATTAGAAAGGAACACACACAAGCCTTAGTGGAGATGTACCTTCATCAAGCGTCTCTGAAAGTTGGACTGGTCTCCAGACATAAAGCCATGATCATAGCGGGGAAAGACCATCTGAACCAGAACAGAGTGCAAGACAAGACAGGAGCATAGAGGGGTGGCAGAGGAGAAAAACCAAAAAGACACCGGATGACAAGTGACAGAATGAAGACATAAAGAGACAGTAGGATGGAGAAAGAGACAGTAGGATGGAGAGAGAGACAGGATGGATATGATAGACATGGAAGAAAACAGTGAGCCAGAAGAAGATAAAAACCGAGGGAGAGAGAAACAGAAAGAAAAATAAATCAGCGAGGACTTCGGTCAGGGACAGATTTCAGGCTGCAGTTTTACTCCATTCTCCAAAGAGAGGAAGAATGGGGAGAGACCGACAGAGTTAGATTCCAGGTACAAAGGTCAGGGTTGAAATTTCGCAGGTCAACCAGCAGCAGTGATCCAGCAGAGAGAGACAGGAAGGTCAGCACAGCCTAAGAGACAAACAGAGGACTCCTGGGAGACCGGAGTTACGGTGGGACGTGAGGGACAAACCTTGACAGTGAGGATTTGATTACTGTGCAGACCTGCATATGAGCTGTGAGAAGGAGGGCCCTGGGGGAGTAAGGAGAGAGGAGTAACAGAGAAGGGTGAGTTACCTGCTGGAGCTCCTTCAGGCTACTCCACGTGTACTTGAACAAAATGGCAGACATCCAGAAGCTAGTTGCCCATGGTGAATGTACAACAGTATAAGACTAATTTATTCTCATATCTCTAGATGCACACAGCTGAGGTGAACACTTTACGCTAGCATGTAGACATGTATTGTCACACTAGGTACCTAAACTATGGGTCAGAACCCAAACTTGGCCACGGGCATGTGAGACGTTAGTCGCATGCTAAATGACTACAACCATAATCACAAACTGTTTCTTCTTCATTTGGGTGTCAAGCTGAAACACCCCTGGCCTTTTATAAACTGTTTATGTATTGTCTGGACTGGAACCTTTCCATTATTTCTCATATTGCCCTACAGGAACGCCATCTGTCTGAAGCAGTCTATACCCATTTATATTTCCCTTTCTTCATAACCCAATAACTGTGTGACTCACTATAATGTCTTCCATTAAATACACCCGCTCATTCCTTCTCTAAAACAATAGCAAACACATGTCACAAGTCTATGTTTGGAGTCTGTGTTTGGGAGCTGTGTTTGGAGGATATGTTCCAGGGCTGGATTGTATTCTCTGTTTGGAGGCTGTGTTGTATACTGTGTTTGGAGGCTGTGTTGTATACTGTGTTTGGAGGCTGTGTTGTATACTGTGTTTGGAGGCTGTGTTGTATACTGTGTTTGGAGGCTGTGTTGTATACTGTGTTTGGAGGCTCTGTTGTATACTGTGTTTGGAGGCTGTGTTGTATGCTGTGTTTGGAGGCTGTGTTGTATTCTGTATTGTATACTGTGTTTGGAGGCTCTGTTGTATACTGTGTTGTATACTGTGTTTGAAGGCTGTGTTGTATTCTGTGTTTGGAGACTGTGTTGTATTCTGTGTTGTATTCTCTGTTTATAGGCTGTGTTGTATTCTCTGTTTGGAGGCTGTGTTGTATACTGTGTTTGGAGGCTGTGTTGTATTCTGTCTTGTATTCTCTGTTTGGAGGACATGTTGTATTCTGTGTTTGGAGACTGTGTTGTATTCTGTGTTGTATTCTCTGTTTATAGGCTGTGTTGTATACTTTGTTTGGAGGCTGTGTTGTATTCTGTCTTGTATTCTCTGTTTGGAGGACATGTTGTATTCTGTGTTTGGAGGCTGTTTGGTTGAGCCCAACTGACTGTAATATAATAATTCCCTCTTAAGCTGACCAGAAGACAGTCTGTTAAGTCATATGGTAGTACATGCTCTCTGATTGAGCTCCATCCATCACAAAGTGTATGGATGAGTGAGAGATATGAAGAGAGGTAGTGGGAGAAGGAAAAAAGAATTGAGGAGACAGAAAACATGATAAATATATAGAAAATAAGCCAATAAGACAGAACGAGTGGCAGGGAGAGAGGAAGAGAGACAGGGGAAAGAGAGAAAGAAGATAAGGTAAAGAGTGACTGATATGCCAGGCCGGTCATGAGGTTTCTGTTGGTGCTCTGCAGTGGACACCTGAGATTTCACCACAGCCTCTCTGTCTCTGTCTTTCCCGTCTTTGTCACATTGAAAGTTTAAATTCAACCCTACTGTTGTTTGCTCCTTGGGATTTAAGGCCAGCTGTTTTGTAAAAGCACTTTCTGACAACTTATGATGTAATACATTTGATTGATTGATTGACTCGCTCACTCTTAATGAGAAAACCACCGGGATTCCCTCCGAGCATTACGTCTCACTTTCAAGCTAAAGGCTGCAACACACTCATCTCCCCATTCACACTGTTTTTCCACAGTGAAGAACGCTTTCACAGCAGTTTGACGATTAACCCGATTATCCAGTAACTGTCTGTTGGGACAAAACAGTCAAGAGGCTTGTGATGGAGGGACAGCTGAATCCCAAAAATGCTCTTCTTTGAAGGTGCCTTGAAAAGTAAAAGCTGAACTACCTTACAATTTTTCTATGGTAGAGTGCCTGCTGGTATTCCTTACGTTACTGAGTTTTTTTAATGTCTGCCCCTTTAATTGGCTGACACATGTCAGGTAATCTATCAACTCCCATCACTGTGCCAAGTATCAACCTGCAGATACTGTAGCCGGCAGTGAGCTGCTTTGTTTTGGACAAACGTCTGTTTCTAGGGGATACTATGTGGCTCTAAAGTTACCCAGGCTGATCACAGCTACAGGAGCAACATCCAAGTACAACATTTACCCAGAAGAGTAATGGCTAATGCACGATGCCAAAGGGATTCTTTACCACACAGACACTTTCCTCAAGATGTAGCAGGATAGGCTGTGAGGTTGGAAAACAGGGACTTTTCTGGATGTTTCTCACTTCATTGTAAATACGGTTGCGTGTGTTTGTCCTTGGGCGACATGTACAAACATTTCTTATGGAGATTCTCAGTGGCCCCATAGATCCTGGCTCATAGATAGTAAACTAAATAGGCTTTTTGTGTTGGCTGATAAATCACAGCACTATGACCTTGGCAGTACATTGCTGCACCAATCATGTCTTGGGCTACGGGAGGGAACATTTTAAACGACAACCGTTCGACAATGGAGTGGAAGGCTATTTTACTCATTTTACAAATTTGACAACAGGCACAGATAAAAACCTTTTAGAATCAAAGTATAATTTGAAATAATGTATAATTAATAGAATAGTGTTCATTAGACGGATGTTGGTATTTGTTGGTAGTAATAAAATAAATGAAGGAAACATAATTTCTTCCCCCAGAGACCTCCCAGAGAAGCCCACTTACATGGAATATTTTGGACAGAATAACCAGCGATCTGACCTGGTGATTCGACCTCAACGAGGTCAGTGCTATAAAGCGTGAGTCCAAGCCCATTACTTAGCAAAGAATCTTCCCCACCAGATATGCCCAGGGAGCAGTACAGAACTGAGTAAAGTAGAAGATAATTACATAGATGTTAAATACAGGGCTGTGTGATGTCACATCATGAAAAGACAACAGTGAAAGCATACTCCAGAGAGAGATTACCCTAACAATGTAGAAATACATGGTTTGGTGTTAGACTGGTCCCTCCAGGTTGTAGTTTTGGCTAGGAGTCATTGTTTTGGAATTTCCATCATAGTTGAAAATGATAATTTCTCAAATTTGCCAGGAATGAGGGTTTGGAGAAGAGGAATTGTGAATTCTGAGGGATAAGGCAGTGTTTTCAGGGGTTGCAAAGGCTGGTGGTGGACAGAAGGAGCTAATGGACATGAGTAATTGTGTTTGTGTGACTTATTAAGAGTGTGTGTGTGTGTGTGTGTGTGAATTCTATATCTTTCTGTGTGTGCTTGTGTGTGTGTCAACAAGGCTAGTGTTTTTCAGTTGCCATAAAACTCCACAGAGGTCCATTTCCCCTACGATTTCCTTTGATTCCCAATTTCAGATGGGCCTTTACTCTAATTTGCTGGGAGATTGTGAACGGGAGGGGAGACAGAATACATATAGAGTTGGGAGGTTATATCAGATCAGGGAGAACAGCAATATTCACCCCTCTTGGACTTCTCCACATTTGTTTGTTTTATAACATTAAATCAGAATGGATTATTTTAGGAGAAAAAAACAATGCTATAGTGAAAAATTAAATCCACAAATTGTTCTATTACATAAGTATTTACCCACTTTCATCACTATTTGGTAGAGGCACCTTTAACAGCAATTACAACCAAGTGCCCATTTGAATAATTGTCTACCAGGTTTGCACTTCTTTACAAAATCTCTCAAGCTCCGTGAAGTAGAATGGGACCTTCGGTGACCAGCAAGTTTCAACTCTTTCCACATATTCTCATTTGGCTTGAGGTCTGGCCTTTTCTGGGCTATTCCAGGACAGTGACATTTTTGTTTTTAAGCTACTTCAGTGTGGCTTTGGCTGTATGTTTTGGGTCATTGTCCTGCTGGAGGATGAACCTTCTCACAAGTCCCAGGTTTTTTGACGACTTCAGCAAGTTTTCTTCTTGGATAGCTCTGGACTTTGCTGCAACCATTTTGCCTTCTGTCTTCACAAGCATTTTAGGCACACAGTTCTCAATTGCCCACAGGTGGACTCCATTCAACTAATTACATGACTTCTAAAACCAAGTGTTTTAGGTCATTCAGGCGTGCCATAGCAAAGGGGTGAAAACTTATTTCAACCAATTATTTTCTTTTTGTAATCAATTTACTACTTTCAGATGGACATTTTTGTGTTGATCAGTGGCCAAAACACCTAATTAAATCCATTTTGATTTCATACTCCAACATAATAAAATGTGGAAAAGTCCGAGGGGGATGAAAACCTTTGAGAACCACTGTATATTTTATTGCGTGCATATTTACGTAGCCTTCCCTGCGTTGCTGTTGGGAGAGGGTGAGAAGAAAAGGCGGAGGGAGATAGAGACTTACCCTGGGCCCAGTGTCTCCCTGGTCACCCTGCAGAGGACAAACGACAAGAACCATGATGAACACACAAACATCTGCAATAACCCTGTGGTCAGGAGAAAACACTAGGAATCAAACCACCCGCAAACACAAGGAACCGGGGATTTCTGGATCATCTCCCACATTGAGAGATGTGTTGAGGAGAGGTCACCCGCCGGGGGAGACCTCTGCTCACGTGAGGGGGATTGGGATTGGCACTCATGCAGCCATGGCGATACCAGAATCCCAGCCAATGTTTGTGGAACCATGACCGTCATTTACCATGTCTGTTCATGGGTAGTATTGAGTCAGGATCCTGTTTGCTGCTGGTGTGTAGTTTCTCTGACAGTGATATTGGCATATGAATAACAGATTGAGTGGATGTAATATATGGCGTATGGGGTGTAATATATGTGTAGGAGGCTGAATGACGATATGTGTGGGGGTGTAATTTATGTGTAAGAGGCTGAATGACAATATGTGTGGGGGTGTAATTTATGTGTAGGAGGCTGAATGATAATATGAGTGGGGGTGTAATT
>JACXGJ010001490.1:0-82608 GCA_016801105.1 Esox niger | reverse complement strand
CAACCAAAATAAACCACACCCATGTGCTCAAAACAGTCAACTTAAATATGTTCCCCAATTGGAGGCAATACACAACACCTGCCTCCAATTGGGGAGACCCAAGTGCATAGAGGTGGCTAGAGGCACCTCTATTGGCCACGTCCTGACTATGGCCCCAGCCAGCACAAAGATGGCTAGGGGCATAGCCAGGACGTGACACAATCTAAGATTTTCCTAAATGAACTGATATGGTGATTTTGTATGTATGAAGGTTTATTTCTCGCAAGACCGGTGAGAAACTCTGTACAATGACAATCGCAATAGTGTATGTGTGAGGAGGCTTAATGATGTACATTATGACTGCTGTCATGGTATGTTTGGATAGGGAATTGTTCCCTATTATAGGTGGTCCATGTCAAAGGTAGATGTTTTCCCAATTTTAAAGGTTGAAGATTTCACAGGTATAACATGATATGCATAAATGTTTCTCGACTCTTATAGTCTGAGATGAGGGAGGGATTGATGACTGTCATACATTGAGTTATGTGTCGGAGTGTGTCAATTGTTTTGTTTACATTCATTTTCATTTGAGGAACAATAAGACCTGATTTGTCAGATACTTTTTTTTGACATTTGTAACATATGTCTGGGCCTTTCTTTTAATTAGGAATTGAATTCTACTTGTAATGTTTCATCAAACATGTATTGTTTATCTTTAAATGTTTGATTGGGGGAATGTGGGGTCTAAGCATTAACAACACCAATATTAATGTACGTTTCATTTGAAGTGAATGTGCCTAGATAATGAGAATAACAGAAACCTCTCTGTTTAGATTTTGTCTTTACGTTGCGCTCTGATAACCACAAGAATGTTTACATTGACCATTTGGCATGGGGGTTACTGTCTTGTCTTTGCTAGGTAAACACACCCCTTTTAATGTATATATCAGCTTGTAACCAACATTACAGTGAGAAGAGACTGACTGAAATGAGATTGAGGTTGTTTAAGGAAGACCAGGTCCAAGGTAGTCTTGTTCATGAGGTCTTCTATCTAATGCTGCAATAAATCAATGATCTGCTCTCTATCTTGACAACAGGGTACGCAAATTATTTTTACATCCACTATACGAAACGACTGTTTTCTAACACCCTCATTCTTGCTCTTTTGATAACTACAGAACATATTGACATTTATAACCGTATTATTTGAATTAATCTAAATATTTATAATTTTTTAATACATTTATATATTGAATAACATGGATCATGAAAGTAAATCATCCACAATAATATGGTAAATGGTACCGTAACATGGAACACTACTATTTAAGTAATAATAATGCATGTAATAAAACCATGCCATGAAAACAAATAATAGTTCATAATAATAATATTACATTGTATTTATATAGTGCTTTTCAGGGACCCAAAGACGCTGTACAAAGGTGACATGGAACAGAAAACATACAGAAACAAAATAAATACTATGAGAAAATAACGAAGATTGAGAGTGTGGGAATTGGCATGGCTATGGGTTGGTGATTTTGAACAGATGAGTCTTGAGGTGTTGCTGGAAGATTGGGATAGTCTTAGAGTCACAGATGGTTTTGAGAAGACTGTTCCAGAGACGAGGAGCAATTCTTGAGAATGCCCTGTCTCCAAAGCCTTTGAGCTTGGACTTGGGGATTATGAGGTCGCTTGCAGTACTGGAACTGAGTGTCTGTGTGTTGGATGATGTGGAAGAATGTCAGAGAGGTAGGCAGGGGCTTTATATGTCAATAGGAGGATCTTGTAGTTGGTGCGTTGGGAGTTGCCAGTGTAATAATGCTGTCGGGACTTGGTGTGAGTGAATAGTCTGGCAGCAGAGTTTTTAACCATTTTGAGCTTATGGAGGGATGTAGATCTGATGCCAGTGAGTAGGGAGATGCAGTAGTCAAAACGGGAGGTTATGAATGCATGAATTTGGATTTCAGCAGCAGGATGGGAGAGGGAAAGTCTGATTTTGACATTCTGATCAAAGGAGGGTGTAAAGTCCAGAGTCACGCCAAGGTTACGTGCGTGTGGGGGATGGAGAAACAATGGTGTCATCGATGCTGGAATTGAAAGGGACAGTTTTTGTGAGGGTGGATTTGGTTCCAATGAGTAGAAGTTCTGTTTTGCCAGTATTTAGTTTGAGGAAGGTGTCCTTCATCCATGCTTTCATTGCAGTCAGGTAGGATTCAATATGGGTCAAATGTGGGTTGGTGAGAGACTTGGTGGCTAGATATGTGTGTATCATCAGCATAGCAGTTGAAATGTAGGTTGTAGTGGCAGAGGATTTGACAAAGGGGAAGGATGTAGGTGATGAAGAGTCAGGGACCAAGTACTGAGCCCTGGGGGATGCCTTGAGTGACTGGAGCTGAGTCAAAGTTTAGGCCTTTGAGTGAAATGAAATGAATTTGGTTAGTGAGATGGGAATTGAGCCAGGCTAGTTCAGTTCCCTCAACACCCAGCCCCTAAAGCCTGGTGAGCAGGATCTGGTGGTTAACGGTGTCAAAGCCGGCACTGTTGAGGAAACCAGCATCAGCAGAGAGGAGGTAATTGACGACTTTGAGGAGTGTGGTTCTTGTGCTATTGACTGGCCGGAAACCAGACTGAAGAGGCTCATATAGGTTATTTTTTAGAATGTATGCTTGGAGCTGTGAAGCCACAGTTCTTTCAAGAGTTACAAATCGAATAATTTCTTATATTTAAATTAAATGAATTGCCTCCTCATTAAGTCGATATCATAGAATAATTTTCAGTTTTCCGTGTATTTCTTTAAAAAAGTACATCTTAAAATAATGACTTCAGACACAAAAAATGCACGTCATGTCATTGACCCCTTTAAGTAATTAATGTAATGAATGACATGGTCTGTTTTCATCTGCGCCGATGCAACCGATGCAACTCCAGTGGTCTAGCTAAGGTTAGTGTTGCAAGCTAAACCTCTCACGTTAAACATATAATGTTCTTCTCCACATCAACCCAGGCTGTCAATAGTGGGTCATAACAGTAGTCATGGTTTACCTGACACTGGGAAAACGTTTATATTATTTCGGGCACATTTGTCACATGATTCTGTGTGATTCGGTGTTGACATACAAAAAGAATGGCAAACAGCAGCTGGGGTGAAGTGCACAGCGAGGATGGTTCGAAACAGGCTCCTAGGGTTAGGGCTGAAGTCGTGCAAAGCTCGAAAAAAGACTGTCATCCATGAGAAGCAATAAAAGACCAAAAGACCATAAGGATTGAACCGTATAGGAATGGAGTAAGGTCATCTTTTCTGACGAGTCAAATATTCAGCTTTGCCCAACACCTGGTTGTCTAATGGTTAGACGGAGACCTGGAGAGGCTTGCAAGCCACAGTGTCTCGCACCCACTGTGAAATTTGGTGGAGGATTGGTGATGATTTCGGGATGCTTCAGGAAGGCTGGATTTGGGCAGATTTGCATTCATGAAGGTCGTATGAGTCAAGACAAGTACAAGGTTATCCTGGATGAACACGTTTCCTTCTGCTCTGACGATGTTCCCCAATTCTAAAAATAGTTTTTTCCAGCAGGACAATGTTCTATGCCACACAGCCAGGTTCACCAAGGTGGGGGACCACCACATCAATACCCTGTCATGGCCTGCCCAATCTCCAGACCTGAACCCCATTGAAAACCTCTGGAATTTAATCAAGAGGAAGATGGATGGTCACAAGCCATCAAAGACGAGCTGCTTGAATGTTTGTGCCAGGAGTGGCATAGCAACCCAATGGCAATGTGATTGCCAGTTTTGTGACAGAATGCTCCCAAGCAAAACAATCAACTGGATGTTATATTCTTTGTAATATTTAAATATATTTTTCTCACTCATACAGTAATGCCTGTGGCGGAGATTTTAGGGTTTATTTGATTTATAACCATTATTTTGTAACTTTTTCATTTCATGTCCTGACCTCATGGCAAATGAGGTCCCGACAGTTATCTTGTTTGACATTTTGTGACTACTAATATTGCGTTAACTGTGTAATACCCTCAATACACGTTCTTATCACTTGATAACTTCAGGTTAATAGATTAAAAAAAATCTGTGTTTTAATAATAATTTTTACTTCATTAACGAGGTGGGTCCTCCATGGATCGGACCTGTTTGTCCAGCACATCCTACTGATACTCGATTGAGGTCTGGGGAATTTGGAGGCCAAGTCAACACCTTGAACTCGTTGTGTTCCTCAAACCAAACCTGAAACATTTTTGCACTGTGGCAGGACGCATTATCTTGCTGAAAGAGGCCAATGCCATCAGGGAATAACATTGCCATGAAAGGGTGCACATGGTCTGCAACAATGTATAGGCACGTGGTACGTGTCACAGTAACATCCACATGAATGGCAGGAAAACATTGCCCCATACATAACACTGTCTCCGTCGGCTTTCCTTCCCATAGTGCATCTTGGTGCCATGTGTTCTCCAGGTAAGTGACGTACATGCACCCGGCCATCCACGTGATGTAAAAGGTAACGTGATTCATCAGACCAGGCCACCTTCTTCCATTGTTCCGTGGTCCAGTTCTGATGTTAACATGCCCATTGTAGGAGCTTTTGGCAGTGGACAGGCATCAGCGAAGACACCCTGACTGGTCTGCGTTCATGCAGCCCCATATGCGACAAACTGCGATGCAATGTGTGTTCTGACATCTTTCAGTACCAGCATTAACCGTTTCAGCAATTTCAGCTACAGCGGCTCTTCTGTTGAATCAGACCACACAGGCCTGCCTCCGCTTCCCATGTCCATCAGTGAGCCATGGCCACCCCTGACCCTGACACTAGTTCACCACTTTTTTTTTCCTTGGACCACTTTTGATAGGTACTGAACACTGCAGACCATGAACACCGCTCAAGGGCTACAGTTTTGGAGATGTTCTGACCCAGTCATCTAGCCATCATAATTTGTCCGTTGTCAAAGTCGCTAAGATCCTTATGCTTGTCCATTTTTCCTACTTCTGACACATCAACTTTGAAGACAGAATGTTCACTTGCTGCCTAATATGTCCTACCCACTGACAGCTGCCATGATAACGGGATTATCAGTGTTATTCACTTCACTTGTCAGTGGTCATAATGTAATGGCTGCCAGACAACGTCTTTCCCAGGGAAGGCCATATTTCAGCAAGGAAATGCCAAACCCCATTCTGCACGTATTACAACAGCATGGCTCAGTAGTAAAAGAGTCTAGATGTTAAACTGGTCTGCCTACTGGCCAGACCTGTCACCCTTTGAAAACAGTTGGTGCATTATGAAAAGAAAAATACGACAAAGGAGACCCTGGACATTTGAAAAACTGAAATCCTATATAAAGCAAGAATGGGAATGCATTTCACTTTCAAAACTAGACCAACTGACCTCCTCAGTTCCCAAACACTTACCAAGTTTTGTTAAAAGAAGAGGTGATTCTGCAGCGGAAAACTTACCCCAGTACTTTTTTGGAATGTGTAACTGGCATCAAAATGGGCATGTGTTTTACAAATAAAAATAACATTTCAGTTTCAATGTTTTTTTGTTTTAATTGTACTGGTTTCAATTAAATCATTTGCATATCATTGCATTGTGTTTTTCTTTGTATTTTGCGCAGCGTCACAACTTTTTCGGAAACAGGGTTGTACATGTACCCAAAGCCTGTTATTGGCCTTCACCACACACACCTTCATGGAAGTACACTTCTACAATGTCCAACCTTCTACGTTCCACTTGCAATGATGACAGTGGGTATAGTGTCTGTCTTGGCGCTGCCGGAGACTAATGTTAACTGATGATATTTAAGGGTTATTTTCATATATATTATAATGGAAAATGTTACATAAGTTACCTTTAAGGCAGAATTCTTTAGACCTTTTATCAGGATACTGAGTTTGGATCAGTTTGTATAATAACTGGAATGTGTTTAATTTATTTACAGAGATCCTTCAGTGAAAAGAGCTTTGTGTAAGAAGTGCTGCTCTTTGCTGGTCCCAGGAGTAACAGCCACCGTTAGACAGAGGAGTAAGTTTTCCAATGCATGATTGTGTATCTATATATTTATAATGACAGCAGTTTTCAATTGGAACACAGATGAAACCAAGTTGTTTATATCAAACAGTTTGAGACAACGGTATGTATAGGGCTGTCGCAATAACCGCACCACCTTAAAACTGCAGCAGTATCACATTTCCCACATGGGAGCGTGAAACAACCACCATATCTTTCATGTTTCAATTTAATTTTACAATATACAGCTATACATACAGTTCGTACATTGGCTACTTTAAGTGTGTAAGGGTCCATAATACACATGAGGGGAATACTTTTAGTTTATTTTAGGCATATCTTATTTATAAGTACCAAAGTGATTCTATTACTGACTTTGAAACAATAAATGACATTAGAACATAGGCAGTTCGAGATGTGGTTTTGGCTAAGCCAATGTTATATCGCCCATTTGGGCACATTTTAGCTTTCTGCTAAAGGAGAATGGATAGCCTACACAGCACCACGGCCATAAGGAGGCACAGCGCCTTCTCTCACCTAAAGACTTCATGTGTCAGTACCATTTGTTACCGCTTAGATTGCTAATTTAAGCATCAGTCTGTTATGGTGAGTCCAAACAATACATAACAGTCCAAACATATGGTGCAATGATGGCAGGGTGCACAAATTGCGATATTTGGGCCAAATATTGTGATCACGATTATGAATTGCAGTTTTCATACAGTCACTATGAAGACTGCATGGAAGAAATTCCTTCTACAATAAGGTCATACAAAATATATAATGTGCTAACTGCATAGAAACAACATTTGATATATTTCTCCAAATTGTTTTAGCATAATTATATTCAGATCCTGGCTAATAGAATAGCCTAATTGAAAAGTTAGTAGGCTACATTATAACAGAATAGGCTTCTTGTTTTAAACTGGGTATTAAAACTATACAGCTATAATACATGTAGATGTTGTTTGACTATTTAAAGGTCAGTATAATGTAACATTTCAATAATTGTTTATCTTACATCTATTACATGTGAAAGCCACAATGTCAAATTACTTACAATGAACAATATTCTTGCTTTAAAAAATACAAACATGTAAATCATTGCTGGCTTTTAACAAGAGTGTTGACATGTCGCTGTGTTGCCTTCAGTACAAAATACCCTCTCGGATGATGTGCTGTTAGGCAGGATGCGCCAATAAATGTTTGCCAGCTCTGTGATTTGTGTAAAGCTGCTCTGAATGACTTACCACCATTCCTGATGGATCTGCCTTGCTGTCGATGGATGTGGCTAAGATTTTGACTTCAGCCTCTTTAGCTTGCCGTAGGTGCAGAGAAGGGTAAGCGTGGGGTTTTCTCCTTTGTATTAAAGAAGCTGCCCAGTGACTACTCTGCCTTCTTTGCAGGGAGTGGACATGCATCTGCTCCCTCACTAGGACCATCATCTGTACGGTTGAGTCTTACAGTCCCTGAAGGCCTCATTTCCTAGGGTACAGGTGATGACATTTTAGAAGTTTTTACGCAATTGGCTTCACAATGTTTATTATCGTAAAATCCACTGAAATCATTAATGTAACGATATTAACATAAACCACTTAACCCACTGTCATGGTCTTACAAATTATTATTGTTAGTACCTTTTTTTAAAACAAGGAACACAGTCTTGAGACCAAGGTCTCTTTTACAGCTAGACCTTGTGAATACATGTTTGCACATACAGTTTACGTTCAATGATTAAAAACAAACATATAAAACCCGAGAGAACAGACAAAACAAGGTAGCGTGAAACAAATTACATTGCTTTGAGCACTGGTGTCATTCCCTCAGTGGCTCAGGCTTTTAGTGGATATTGGGTCTGGTGAGGTCTGCGATGTCTTTTAAGTGTAGTAAAGTGAACAAAGGCTGCACACTTGTCTGTACGCAGTGGAAACAGTATATGAAGCATGCATACAGTGAGGGAATAAAGTATTTGATACATTTGCCCACTTAAAGAAAAATTATCAGTCTATAATTTTAATGGATTTAGGGAATCTACTAAATCCCACTAACACACCCTCTATAGTAGAGGCAGAGCTGGAGGCTGATGGAGAAGCATTGTCGATCTCCTTTGCAGAAGTCACTGAGGTAGTTAAAAAACTCCACAGTGGCAAAGCTCTGGGAATTGACGAGATTCATCCGGAAATGTTGAAAGCTTTGGATGTAGAGGGGATATCTTGGATGACACGCCTCTTCAACATTGCATGGGACTCGGGGACAGTGCCTAAGGAGTGTCCGGGGTTGTGGTTCCCCTGTTGAAAATGGGGGACCAGAGGGTTTGTGCCAATTATAGGGGTATCACACTACTCAGCCTCCCTGGGAAAGTCTACTCAAAGTTGCTGTAAAGGAGGGTTCGGCAGATAGTCGAACCTCAGATTGAAGAGGAACAATGCAGATTCAGTCCTGGTTGTGGAACAACTAACCGGCTCTTTACTCTTGCAAGGATTCTGGAGGGGGCCTGGGAATATGCCCATCCAGTCTACATATGTTTTGTGGATTTGCGGGAGTATGGTGTGAGGAGGTCCCTTCTTAGGGCTATCCAATCCTTGTGCGTCCAAAGTGAGAGCTGTGTTCGGGTTCTTTGTACTAAGTCGGACACATTCCATGTGGGAGTTGGCCTCCGCCAGGGCTGCGCTTTGTCACCAATCCTGTTTGTAACGTTTATGGACAGGACATCAAGGTGTAAGCTGGGTGGGGAGGGGTTGCAGTTCGGTGGGCTGTGATCACATCACTGCTTTTTCCAGATGTTGTGGTCCTGATGGCATTATCGGACCTCCAGCACTCACTGGACCGGTTCGCAGCCAAGTGCAAAGCGGGTGGGATGAGGATTAGCACCTCTAAATCTGAGGTCATGGTTCTCAGCAGGAAACCGATGAAGTGCCTCCTCCGGGTAGGGAATGAGGCGTTACCCCTAGTAAAGGGGTTGTTCGTGAGAAAATGGAGCGGGAGATTGGCCGGAGAATCGGAGCAGCGGGGGCGGTATTGCATTCGCTTTACCGTTGTGACGAAAAGAAAGCTGAGCTGGAAGGGAAAGCTCTTGATATAACGATAGTTTTTCGTTCCTACCCGTACCTATGGTCATGAAGGCTGGGTCATGACCGAAATATCTAGATCGCAGGTACAAGCGGATGAAAGGACTTTTCTCAGAAGGGTGGCTGGCGTCTCCCTTAGAGATAGGGTAAGAAGCTCAGTCATTCGTAAGGAATGATCCTTTGGATCGAAAGGAGTCAGTTGAGGTGGTCCGTGCGTCTGGTAAGGCCTCACTAGGGAGGTGTTCCAGGCAGGTTCAGCTGGGAAGAGACCTTGGGGTAGGCCCAGGACTAGGTGGAGAGATTATATTCCTACACTGGCCTGGGACCGCCTGGGGATCCCCCAGTCAGGGCTGGCAAATGTAGCTCGGGAAAGGGAAGTTTGGGGTCCCATGCTGGAGCCGCTGCCTCTGCGACCCGGTACCGGATGAGTTGAGCATATTTTTATAATTGCAATTGTTATTATAGTCAGATCTAGTTGTACCTTAATGATGTGGCAGTGATATTGATAAGCCTTTTAATTTACATGTTTACACAGTTGGCAATTTTTTGCCAGCTGTCCTTACTAATTTTGGCAGCAGCAAATGTGTTGCTATTACAGTGGCTATAAAGTCTCCACACCCCTGTTAGAATGCCATATTGTTGTGATGTAAAACAATTAGACAAAGATATATCAGGTCAGAACTTTTTACACTTTTAATGTGACAGATGAGAAGAGAACTGGTCAGGAAGGCTTCCAATAGCCTAAGGCAACATTGAAGGAGCTGCAGGAATTTCTGGCAAGTACTGGCTGTGTGCTACATGTGACAACAATCTCCTGTATTCTTCATATGAATGGGCTATGGGGTAGGGTGGCAAAACTGAAGTATTTTCTTACAAAGAAGCCCGGCTGAAGTTGGCAAAAAGTCTCCCAAAAGCACGTGGGAAAATGTGTTATGGTCTGATGAAACTGATGAAACAAGGTTGAACTTTTCCGCCATAATTCCAAAAGGTATGTTGCGTGCAAAAACAACACTACACATCACCCAAAGAACACTGTACCAATAGTGAAGCAGGGTGGGGGCAGCATTATGCTTTCGGGCAGTTTTTTTCTGCTGGAACCGGGCCTTAGTCAGGGTGGATGGAATTGTGAACAGATACAAATACCATGCAATTGTGGCACAAAATGTCTGTTAGAAAGCTAAAGATAAAGAGGAAGTTCACCTTTCAGCATGACAATCACACAAAGCACACATCCATATCCACAAAAGGATGGCTTCAGCATAAGATTAATGTTTTGGAATGGCCCAGTCAAAGCCCTAACCTGAATCAAATTGAACATCTGTAGGGTGATCTGAATAGTGCTTATGCACAGGAGATGTCCGCACAATCTGACAGATTTGGAGCGCTTTTGCAAATAAGTGTGTGCAAATATTGCCACGTCAAGATGTGCCATGCTAATAGACCCAAAAAGACTGAGTGCTGCAATAAAATCAAAAGCTGTTTCAACAAAGCATTAGTTTAAGGGTGTGCACACTTATGCAACCAGGTTATTGTATATAAAAATGTTCCCCCTCAAAGAGTTCCATTTGGTTTTCATTTGAATTGTTCATGTTATAGGTCTGGAAGATGGAAAATGTTCGTGATTTATTAAAATAAAAACTTCTCAGTCATTTGTATAACAGTTGATTATTTCAAGTTTAATTATGTGGATCCACGGGAATAATCATCACCACATTATAAAAGATGAACAGGGTAATATCATGACAGACTGCTCTGCATTACATTATTGCTATGTCCTCTTTATACCCCCCTTATCAGTACCTGAAAATATTACCTCTTATGCTATAAGATACAAACAAAAACAAGTCGTCATACTAATTGTAAAACAAGATAGAACTCTACATTGTCATGGTAACCATAGTTCTAGGTAATAGTTAACAGACCTCCTGATCTGAGCTACCACTGGTCTTTGTCCTGTCCAAGTGGAAGAAACAGAGGAGACACAGGCAGCTTCACCTTGGAGCCCTCTGTACAGGGCCATAGATAAGACAAGGTTTGAGGCCT
Organism: Esox niger; assembly: GCA_016801105.1. Classification (NCBI taxonomy): domain Eukaryota; kingdom Metazoa; phylum Chordata; class Actinopteri; order Esociformes; family Esocidae; genus Esox; species Esox niger. The sequence continues at coordinate 71,490 of JACXGJ010001490.1, read as the reverse complement.
TGCGCCTTCAGTTGTAGCCATAATCACAGGGCATACTGACCTAGGTCTTCTATATGTGGCAACTTTGAACATTCTAAAGCAAAAATAGGCCTAGTCTGAAACAGTCATTTTATAACCGTTAATTAGCAGAATAATGGATAAATCAGGGGATAGGGTAATAGATAAATTCACATTAAAGGTGGAAAAAGTTCTGACATGATTTATCGTTGTCACCTTTTTTAACATCACAAACACCTGGCATTTTAACTGTGGTGTGTATACTTTTTATATTGTGTGTGTGTGTGTGTTAATATGTCTCTAAAACGATTGTTTGATCCTCTTGAATGAAATGTGGGTTGAATTTAACAATTGGATAACCACCGTCGTGAGACTGCTTATGCAAGGCTGCGGTGTTTAGGCTTAGTAAAGCCAGCTAACGAAAATAAATCCTGGGCATGTTGAACTTTCTTCGTAGTATAGACCTCATGTAGCTTATTCTGGCCACCTTTCCCAGTAAAAAACATGATTTTGAATCAATTGCTATATATTTGTTCAGGGAGTACAACGTTTCCATCCATCATCAAGCTTTTCAATTAAGTTACCTCAGGGAAGGGAATGGAAGTTTTATCCTTACCATCTAACTACGATGTAAGGTAGACTGCTTTTCCTGGTGAGGCGTGCAACAACTTTTCCAGTATCTCATGTATTGATGAATCTCTTTGACATATGCATTACGAATGAGCGTAATCCAAACGTATGACAAAGAATGTACACTTATAATATAACAATGTAGTCATGATAGGGCCATTGGATATGAACTATCTCAGACTGGCCTATAAAAACAGAAGTAGAAACACTCACTGAACAGAGGAAGATAGGGAAAAAAGGCAAGCACCCCCGAGTCGCTTCTGCACTTTTTAGAGTTGAGTGTTTTGTGGGTACTATTTAATGTAGCTGCCAGTTAAGGGCCAGTGAGCTATCTGTTTCTCAAACTAGACACTAGCGTATTTGTTTTTGCTCGGTTGTGGACCAGGCCTTCCACTTATTTTAATATTCTGGTACGGTGCAGTTTGTGCTGTTTTGTGAAGGGAGTAGTACACAAAGTTGTATGAGATCTTCAGTTTCTTGACAGATCTTTCATGGAATAGACTTAATTTCTCAAAAAAAGAACAGACTGAGTTAAATAAGAAGGTTATCTGTTTTTGACCCTTTTGAGACTATATTCAAACCCACAATTACTTATTCTTTAGATACTAGTTCAAAGACAGACCTTTTTATTTATTTAGCATCACAGTTTACAGACTGTTGAACAAATGGGGTTGAACAAATATGTACATTAAAATGTTCATTTATCGTTGGTGGGCTAGCCAAAAGGTAAAATCCCCCCTAAAATAGGCCTAGCAACATCCCTGATGGTTATGTGGCAGATAATTCTTTTCCACTTCTCAGGTTTGAGGGTTGAGTCCACTTGATTCTAATTTATCAAATGTATTTATGTAACCTTTATTTAACCAGGTTGATGAGAACAGATTCTCATTTGCAATGGCGACCTGGCCAAGACACAGCGCAGATGTGCAGGACAACGTACAATTACACATACAGTACACAGTATACAAAATGAGTTAGAGCTTGAATGAAATACAAATGACAGAATTTGTGAACGGAGGCACATGTCGCATGTCACTACCGTCAGTTTCCGTCCATTTGATATCAATGAACAAAATTAATGCAACCAGAAGTCAGGGGAGAGCCATCTTTAATCAGTATGAGACGACAATGATTACCTTCCATAGTTATTTCCTTTTTCTCTCTAATGAATAAAAAATGAACCCAATCTTTATACCAGGACACATGGGAGGCGGTCAATGGTCATAACCAGCCATTACACAGTCATATACCCTCCATTAAGAAAGGTTTATCCTACAATAGACCCTTGTATGGTATGTTCCAAATTAGGGTCAATGGTCCTATCCATCCTGTGACAGTCACAAGTGCAACTCCTTGCAGGAGGTATGGACAGGATCTGTGGGGGGTCCATCAGTAACCGGTAACACGTCCTATCTATTGTCCTTGGTTCAGAGTTAGTCAGCACATACAGTGCCTTGGAAAATATTCACACCCCTTGGCTTTTTACCTATTTTGTTGCATTTACAGCCTTTAGTTCAATGTAATTTTAATATGAATTGTACTGTATGTGATGGATCAAAAAACTGAAAATTGGCACGTGCATATGTATTCACCTCAACCCTTTGTTATGAAGCCCATAAAAAGCTCTTGTGCAACCAAGTACCTTCAAAAGTCACATAATTAGTGAAATGATGTCCACCTGTGTGCGATCTAAGTGTCACATGATCTGTCAGTGTGAGTATAGGACATGAAAGGACATGAAAGGCACCCGACTAAGATCCCATAACAGCGGATGATGTAGAATCCAGATGAGAAGACAATGAGAAGAGGACCGCTCCAAAACCGGAGTCTGCGGATCCCGAAATGGCTTACTTCACACCCAGATCTCATAATCTCCTAAAGATATTTGAAAAGATACCAACTTTTTGCGAAAATAAATACTACAAATAGTATTTTATAATTCTCTCAATAACGCAACATATCTTTTTCCTTCTTCAGTAGATACACCGGGACGAGGTTCAAAGGTCCTTGTCAAACATACAGTCCTCTAACTTTTTATCACTAATTTGAGCAGGGGCTTCTTGGTGGAGGCATTCGGCCAATAATAGTGGCATGGTTACCCATTGTACATACTTTACAGTGGCAACAACTATTTCTTGCCATTCTTTCATAATGGATCAATTGTTGAAATCACATATTTTGACCAGCCCATGGTTCTGCAACTTTTACCACTGAGGCATCAAAACTGAAAGCCTTCAACTCTCTTTCTTAAGTTGCACATGTGTATCCACTATCAAGTTTCTAGACCTATAGTATTCAGAATTGTCAGTACTATTGTTAATGACCAGAACACTCCACAGCTCATACTTCTCTGTTGCCTTCCGATTCTTCCTCTACATTTGCGGTCACCTCTCAATTTGGCTAATGTGCTTTTTAGTGTTTTTTTTTTTTTTAGCTCTTTCAACAAATCCTAAACTTTTAGTAAACACATGAGCATTTTTGTTTGATGCCTATGCTCTTGCACATCTCTTAAATTTGCTGTGAAATTATTGTCATTGTCTGATGAAAGTGTGGTGCCAACGACAAAACGTGGAAACATTTCTGTGGCCGCGGATTTGGCGTCACAGTTAACAGTGGGAAACGCTTCCACTCAATGTGAATATGTGTCAATTACAACCAGGCACTATTGCTTGTTCACTTGCCGTTCAATCATGTCAATGTCATCAATCCCATGTCATCAAGTTGGTAAACGGGCCTCTACGGGAGGTGGTGGCATGGTCCAGGGACTGCTTGAATTCTCTTTTTGATATTGTGCTCTTGGCACCTCTGGCATTAATAAATACATTTTTTACAATGTTGTACAATTTGGAACAAACCAATCAGCTGACAATATTCTAACCATCTCCCCCCTTGAATTGTGGCAAATACCTTGTGTCGCTCTATACAAAATGAAAATGGTAATCAAACCCATAAGGGCAACCATTTGCCCAGAGCTCGCTTGGCAACACAGGCCAGAGTCTGTGTTCTGCATGCATTCTCTGGAAACAACTGCAAGAGCTGAGGGTCATTTCATAGGATCAAGCAAGATTCTAATGAAGTCACAATGTTTAATAGGGGATCCTTCTTTAGTTAGGTATCCTCTAGCTAGCTGCCCACACACCTTCCCAACTACACACTTCACCAACCGTGTAAGCGGAGTCACTATATACAGTAAGTTGTCATCGCCTAATTTACAAGAGTGTCAATAACTCAGCAGCTGGTGTCGAATAATGGGATGGGATTTTTTCTGAGTGTACAATGGTGAATTCACATAGTGAGGTCTACTGGATGACTGCAAAACCACAGTATCTTTCTCCAGCATCTCTGTTAATAAAGGATGAGCCATCAACAAACAGAGGAAGGTCGCTTTCATATAGTGCTTCAGAGTGGAGATCCGCTCTTGCCTGACTTTCTACTGCTTTAGTGGCGATACAGTCATGGGCGTTGCCACCATCTTTTATGGTAAGTAGCTCAGCTGGGTTGACTGAACATCTGCTCATTATACCCAACATCGACGTTCAGAGAGGCATAGTACCCAATATGCGGTTATCAGAGGCTCCCCTGTTTGCGGTTTCTCATCCATTTCCCCCTTTCTGTTAACCATTTGTATTCCATCCAGGAGGTGGCATATATCCAGTATATATCTGGATTTATGTTGGAGCTCCATTTTCCCCCCCTGTCTCCGCCATCCAGGCTTCTTGAAAGACCTGAATGAGTTGTTCAAATAACGCATCATCCTTCAGTGTCATCTCAGTTAGTTTGGTCATGTGTGGTTGCATAGGTTACTGATTTCTCATTGCTGCCCACAAGGCATTCCTCTAGTGGTTAAATGGTGATCTGTCTAGTACTGTTACAGCTATACCTCTCGCTGCGTAGTTGCTTCAGTGCCTGCCGTTTGGGCCATTATGTCCCCCACACATTGTGGCTGTCCTGCAGTCTGTTGCTAAAATGCAGTAATCCATTTTCCTCTCCCTCACAATGTTTACGGAGTTGAGTGATCATGCCCTGTAAGTCTCTTGCTCCCTATGGTGCATTCAGATTGGGTAGGAGCACCATTGGGGCTGGGGGGTCAGGTGCCGCTCTCTGGATTTGGCGAGATTGTCTATTGCCTTCAATTTTTCACTGACATCTTTTATGAGCATGTCTCTTTTTTGTTTTCTGGAACCATTCTAACATCAGGTTCCAGATGACTGTTATACAATGGGTTCCGTATCTTTATGGTTGTAATCAGGGAATTGTCCACATTTTCCCAACATCTATTCATAAATGTCCAAGAGCTGGGCAGTTTAATCCTCTTCATTTCTTTGGTAGTTATTTTCTTTTCTATTCTTCGTCATTTTGGGAACCACTTACTCTTATTGTGTGAATTCTTGGGAGGTATTGGATGATAAGGGCTTCACGTTACGTTTGATGACCGCTCCAGGAGGGTATGCGACATATCCTGCTGCATATGGATCTCTTGGTGTGCTGTGATCTGCAGCTGCTGAAAAACTTCCTGTCACATTGGCTGTAGGTTCCATCTGGGCTGCAGATGGATCTTCATTGGATGTTTCCATCTTTCCCTTGTATATAATCTCTCCCTGCAGATGCACAGTTGCTCCCTCAGTCACATTTGTTGACTGTCGTCACAGATAGGGTAATCAAGCAAGTTTATTTATATAGAACAATTCATACATAGAAGAAATTCAATGTGCTTTACAGGGAAAACAGAAATAATGCAATAGAATCCAAACAGTCAGATCCACCATCAGCAGATTGTTACATTTACACAGAGGTTATTCCTCTGATAGGCTCACAATGTTGTTAAGTTTGAGAGCTGTTGTTAAGTTTGGGTGGCATCTTTTGATGTCTTTAATTTATGTTCATTCTTAATTGTCTTCCAATTGTACTACTAGGTGTTTCAATCAATCAATCAAATTTATTTTATGAAAATCTGCTCAAAAGGCGTGAGAGGCCGGGCGTTGAAGAACCTGCATTCTCCTGGCTGAACTCCAATCTCACTAACTGAACCCTTTACATTTCACTCAATCAATCAATCAATCAATCAAATTCATTTTATAAGCCCTTTTTACATCAGGAGTTGTCATAACGTGCTTACACAAAACACCCGGCCTTAAACCCCAGGGAGCACACAAAGATAGGGATGAACTTCAGTGGCTAGGAAAAACTCCCTAAGAGAGCCGAAATTTTGGAAGAAACCTAGAGAGGAACCAGGCTCCGAGGGGTGACCAGTCCTCTTCTGGCTGTGCCGGGTCAACATATTAAGAGTTAATGGGTCAAGCTGGTACTCCGCTGGTGTGCGTGAAGACTTCATGTCCTCCTAAGTTTAATACGACAGAAAACAGGGAACATTTTGAAAATGCATTCCTTAGATCTACAGGCATTTGTAGGGGACAAGGAGAACTGACCCTACTCCCCCAGCACAATAATATAGCAGCATAAGACGTTGGGGCTGAGACGGGGGGAGGTCCAGTGACACTGTGGCCCTATCCGGAAGAGGCCCCGAACAGGGCCCAACAGGCAGGAAATCAATCCACCCACATTGCCAAGCATCAACCAGAGTGACACCCACCAACCGCAAACATCCTGAATGAGGGCCGAGTATTGCCCGCAGAGCACAGCCCAATTGCACAAGTGCGCAACAGAGAGACAACAAGCCAGTGACTCCGCCCTCGAATGGCATTGGAGGGAGGGCATCCCAGTGGTGATGAGAGCCCACCTGGCAAGACAGCAAGGGTGGACAGTATCCGGCCTTTCTGGTCACCTGAAGAGATATTTATCAGGGTAACCGGCAAAAAGAGCATTGCAGTAATCTAATCTTGATGTAACAAAAGCGTGGATTCGTTTTCCTGCATCAGTTTTTGATAGAAAGATTCAGATTTTTGCAATGTTTCGAAGATGAAAATAAGCAACTCTTGAGATACATTTTATATGTTCATCAAAGGACTTCTATATCTGAAGGAGTGTGTCGCTCGTAACTGTAGCTCTCTTTTCTCTGGTATTCTTGTTTTATAGTTTTTCCTCTAGTGTCTGTTGAACTGTTTTCAAGTGTGCCTTCGACAGGCTGACAGCAGGTGGCCATGGGTGTGTTTTTCCCACTTCTCACTAAGCTGTTTTAGAACTATAAATTGAAACTTCTAGGGGCGTTGTCCCACTCTCTTCTATATTAGGCATGTTTTGGGAGGAGCTAAATACTCTCTGGGCAGCCTCCTAGTTTTACTTCCTGTTCACTCACACTCTCAGTCCACAACCCTGTCTATCCCACTTATCCTATTTCACAGCATTTTTTATTCTTCACCTCAGGGCTTTACAACATAGACAAAACACAGTCGCAAAAAAAAGTTTAACAGTCCAACTTCTATCTAACCTGCTTAGGTTTGATATCCAAACAACTCTACACTCACTAGAGTGGATCAGCAGACTGTATTATTAAGCATTCAATGCATTTAAGTAAGAGCACAAATAAGAAACAGATGGCTGTTGACCAAGATAATTTAGAACGTATAACTCTTTCAATTTTGTTAATTTTCACATTGTCATTCATGATTCGCTGATCCCTTCCAATCTTTTTTGTTCTTAGTGTCAATGACCATTAACAACTGTCATTCTCCCTACACGAACAATGCTGACATTTTCAAGCAGGTGCACACACACAAGAAAACGACCCCTTTATGCCGGACCGTGTAAGCGGAGCCAGCCAAAAAGACTGAGTACCCCTGGATAATTTACGTAGTGGTTAGAGAAGCGGACCTGAAAACTATAGGTACCATAGCGGACCTGTAAACTATAGGTAACATGTTTGTATCTCACAGGCAAAGCGAAGTACGCATGTGATGGAAATTCCATAGATAGACCAGAAACAAAATTCTCTTTGCACAATTAGCAGTTTATTTGCATATAGAGAGACGTGTCAAATGCTTACTGAATAATCATTCGAGGAGCCAAGGATTAATACATGAACAGTCAGTATTTATTACAGTTAAAAGGAGTGTGGTAAGATGCTACCCATCAATCTTAGGTCACACAGGTTTTACCCAAAGGGAGGGCTGTCCTCCCCCACATGGGTGACCTTTTCAACTCTTGAAGAGAACTTGCAGCATCTGTACAAACAATAGATGCCCTGTTGGGTTATACTGATGGGCAGATTAATATGTAACCCTATAATCTGCCGATACCAGTCAATGATGCCCCCTAGGCAAATACAAGATCCCCCTCTCCTACATTTTCCTAAGGAACAAAGGATAGATACCTTTATTCAGAGTACCTAATGATCCTCTGACATTATACAGATGTGTGTCACAACTAAAGAAAAGAGTTACATACCAGACAATAGATAAGCAAACATGTCCCCAATGCATATGAGTTAAGAAACACACATTATTAATTATTCTGTATAGATGAAAACTTTGCAGGCTAAAACCTTCAGTATCGACATTATAGTAAGCCTGAAATAACAGTTTACAGTTATATTGCGACAGTTTCTGGCATGGAAAAGTTCATCCCCAGTCTCACTAGCAATTGCTCATTACTTATGAGTATTCCTAGGAGGTTAGTAGATACTAAAAAGCCTATTACTGGCTAATAGGCTGTTAAAACGGCCAGTGGCAAAAGCCTTACAGTTCATAGACGCCTTACAGTTCATAGATGGAGGTAAACTTAGTAAGACTCGGTAGTCAGTTTAACTGTATCAATATCACAAATCGCCAATTAGCTGTTAAATCAGCCAGTGGCAAAAGATAATTTGTTCAGGGGTTGACTTGAGGCTGTACTGACACCCGTCAAATGTTCAACTCATAATTTGTTCAGGGGTTGACTTGAGGCTGTACTGACACCCGTCAAATGTTCAACTCCATGGTGTAGTGTAAACGACACAGCCTTTTATGTGTGTGACCCAGGTTTGAATCATGAGGGGGCAACACTTTCTGTTGCAGGCCGATGTGATAGCAATTCCATCAGGTTTTACTCCAAGGGAGGGTCACTCCCACCTTATCCTTCCTGCCATAATGTTTAATGTTGTGTTTACCTAAAGGGCTAATTGCCTGTACCTTCCCCCGATGACCACATTCCTAAGGAACAAAGGACGTATACCCTTATTGGTTTAGTCAGTTAAGCAGATGGTTAGAGTACCCAGTGTTCTTCTGACATTATACAGATGTGTGTCACAACCAAAGACCAGAGTTTCATACCAGGTTATACATAAGCAAACATGCCTACAATGTACATTAGTTAAGAAATTGCCTGTTTTTATTTTTGTCATTCATTCTCACACAACCAGGACTGCACTGGGGTTAGAGCAATAATATCCATATCAATATTTTTTTTAAAGGAGTGACTGTGACAGTTTAGTTTGCCAAACAGAGGTGCCTTTTATTTAAAGCTTGTCACATTTCATTATTTGTAGAATATCCCAATAGTGCACCTTATTCTACTAACGTCAGGACATAACACACAACAGGACAAAATTACAACTAACACAAACAGTACAGCTCCAGTGGCTCAAAGAGGCCACTGAGCGCGTACACAGTCAGATTGTATATGTAACTACAGTTCTACTCTTGTTTTCTTTTATTTGGATTATTTCGTCTACATCAGCCTGGCAGTACTAACTATATCAATTTGATGAAAACCTGTTGGGCTGGTCTCGGCACATGCTTCTTCCAGTTCACAGCGAGTTCCAATCGCGTGAGAAGGGACACCACTTAGAAGGTGTGAATCCTGGCCAGCTCCGGGGGCGATGCTAAAATCAGGAGATTGTACAGATCGGCTAATTTCCTGATGCCTTCTGCGTCGGGGCTCCAGTGCCGCCTCCAGACATTTGGAGAAGGTGCATGGAGCCAGGGTGTAGCCGAATGGAATCCTCGTATAGTCGTAGCCCCAGTCCTTAAAGGCAAACCAGAAAAACTTCCTGTGTCTGCGAACAATCGGGACAAAAGTATAAGCATCCTTGAGGTCTATGCACGAACAGAAATAACCCGGCAGGAAGGCTTCCAGAAGGCGAGTGGTGGTGAGCATGCGGGACGGCCAATTGGCTACATGCGGATTGAGATTGCGTATTGAGATTGCGCAAATCTAAGATCGGCCTCACTCCCCCCGACTTCAGGGGAACCAGGAAGTAGCGGTTGAATTATCAGCTAGCTCGGTCTACCGAGTAGCGGGAGAGAAAGGAGCCCTGCAAAAGTGAAAGCGAATGCTTCCCTGAAGGCGCATGAGCGCTGACATTGTCCTGCCGGGCTGAAACATGAGAGATGTAAAAAGGCATAAGTACTTTAACAGGTTCAGACACTGCCTGAGTCTGCACAAAACTCAACTTATACCTAAGCACCCTTTCGTTTGTTTATTCAAGTTGTCCTTGCTCTGGTGGAGGAAGAAACGGGGGCCATGAGGGTGACGTCGCCACACACAGCCCGCTCCACACCTAGTCAGTACGGTCTGGGTTTCTTAGACAGCCACGGAGTATCCAGTCTGGGGGCGGGTTGCCTGTGTCGCACTGGAGTAGGAGCAGGAACCATGGCAATTGGAGGAGGCGCAGAGGCAGCAGCAGAGACTTGATGGCGCTGTTGTTGCTAAGCTGGGGAGCCCGGGTGATGAGCAGAGGGTTGAGGAGCCGAATGGGAAGAGCGTCCCGCCAGAGGCAGCTCCTTACGTCCCTTGTCGGTCTTCTTGATGGAAGCTATAGCCGTGTGAACAGCGTCGCTGAATAAGCCTACCTGGGACAGTGTTGCGTTCAGGAGGGGTGCACGATGGACAGAGATAGCCGAAGGTGCTGGTGTCCAACTACGGAATTAGCCACGGTGTGTCTGGCGCAAACTGTCAGAGCCTGTTGAGGTGGAGGATAGCTTTAAGGTTTCCCGCTACCTCTTCGATGTTATGTGACGACTGAGTAGGTGAACGGTCCAAATTATGGACGCTGATATTTTGGAGAACTGATGCGAGGAGAACAGCATTGTTACTGCGGCCAGGGCCTGTGATCCCAGGACCTAAGTTTTGTCCCATACCTGCCCCGAATAGTGGTCCTTGGTAGACGGTAAGGCAGTCTTCTTCCCCGACCAGCCCCAAGAAGGCAGGAAATACACGGCTAGCTCGGACTCTAAAGGAATGACGGCAGAGCTAATGGGAGACTGCTGCTGAATATGTAGAGCTGCTCTCTAAATTATGCCTGCGAACTCCACGAAGAGAGGGGGCGGGCGGAGGGAAGCAGCAGAAGCTAGGTAATCTTCAAGGTCTCCCCAGAGAGAGGGCGAAGCGCAAGACCCGCCACCCCAACCCACGTGAGAAGGGAGCGTCTTTTGCAGTCAGAGGAGTCGTGTCCTGCGTAGGGGCGTCCTCCGATCTCTCATTGTTGACGCAAAGACGTCCACTTCCTGTTCGAAAAACTCTGCCCACTGCATGTGTAGAGGAACTAAGCAGCAAAGGCGGAGCAGGCTGTGGGGTCGGTGACACCCTCACGAGCCGGTCCCCGGCAGGAAAACACAAGAATAATGTGTATCCTGATCCGGTGACTGGTCGGCGCAACGGCATTCAGTGGCGAAAAAACTTCATGTTGAGAGTGTCGGACTAAAGAATGCCGAGAGCAAAAATTCTCAGGCTGAAGCAAAAGAAATAAATAGGCCTGCCCCTATATGGGATCTGTTAGTCCAGTGTTCTCTGGGCTAACGGGGCCCATATAGGGGCAGGCGTGCCCTGATTGGCTGTTACATCTTGCATAATGAGTTTTCAGTATGGCCTACTTACCCATGTGTTTTTTGTTGAATTACAACTCAGATTTCATATTAATATAACTGCCATGTCTTGAATTTACAATTGATAAGTTAAGCCCTCGATTAACTAAACTACTGAGAATGGATTTACTGAGGCTTGTAACGCCCACTCAAAAGGCATATTTAATAACTAAAGCATTTCTTAAAATGTTCATGTCACCAGAATGATTTAAGGTGAACAAATGCTAACATAGACTGGCGCACATTTAGCAATTATTTTGATGAAAAGGTTGCATTCCACTAAACATTTGCTTATATTAGCAAGTCGTTCTACAAATTAAAACACAGGATAAACTTAACTGCATGAGCATAGATTTGCTACTGAGGCTTGAAAGCATGACACCATCTCCACAAGGGCAAGTCATTATTAGCTAAACCGTTTGCCATAATGTTCATGTCAACAGAATGATTTTAGAAGGACTAACGTTAGCTTGAACTGACGTTAAACATATTTCTGTTAGCTAACATTGCTAGCTAGTTAAGTTTGTTAGCATTTATCTGAAACGTAAGCGTCATTAGCTATTTTTTATTGACTCTGCTAGCTAGTTAATTATTTCACCATGATGAGACCTGTATAGGAATACTTTCATACTTACAATGCTGTAATACTACATTCTGCATCTTTTTATTCCATACAGACTTGCAGAAGAGCAAAGCAGGGTTACTTTGGCATTTGGCGTTAGACAGCCCCTCTCTGCGCTGCATTAATTTCTTGAAGTCCAACTGCTAATAAATGAGATTTTGGCCATTTTTTGAGCCAATCAGATCATATAATAATGGAAGTGAAATAATCATGGCAACATTGTATTCCACTAAATATTGCCTATTGTAGCAATTCATTATACAAATGAAAACAGAGGATTGATTTAGTGACTGAGCATGAATTAGCTGCTGAGGCAGGAAAACATGACACCATATCTAAGAGGCACATTATCTCGAACTTATGTACTGTATTATTGAAATTATATATATGTTTTATATTTTCCCCACAGTTATTCCTTTGAAAATGTAGCCTACACAATCCATCCCCCCACTGCTGGCCACAATGACGTGCAGTTTCTTAGAGAATCGCAAACTCTTTTAAAGTTTCTCAGTTTGAAATCAAGCTTACACATTTTTTATATAGATTCTAAATCGGTGTATTTATATGCTGTATTAACATGTCAGTGTTCTTAGCCCATATATCATAGGTTAAATGGCCAAGTATTCATTCCCTCTTAGAAATCATTAGCCTCTGACCAACTTTACACCCACGTAATGGGTCCCAATTGCAAAGATGTGCCTTAGGAGGAGATTGGCTTATTTTCCACCTTTCAAGATTACTTGAAAATGTGATTACTTACAAAAGATTACTTGCAAATGTGAGAAACCTCAATAGCGCCACCATGTGGTTGATAATAACATATTTGCAGACATTGTTGTTAACATATGCACCAATTAGTGCTATTATAGCATTATCCTTGTAGGAGATGTCTATATATGTGCAAAACCACGCACCTGCACATGTTTGTCTGTCAATGGCATGTTTTTTTTAAGATAATGACCTGTTTGATTTAACTTTTTAAGAGCATTGTCCATAGATGTCAAATATCAAGGTACGTGAAGATCGGTCCTTAGTTGCCAGGCGAGATGATTTTAAAGTGTTTTTAACAAATTCTAAATTTCTGCCAAATCATTGAAGTGAGGTTGATGAGTCCCAATGGCAAATATGTTTTGTTTGAGGAGCTGGAATTATCTACCTCCAAGGCTGTATCTCAAACAGTGTGAGTATGGTGACCTTGCTAATGTGAAATCTCAGTAGCGTCACCATGTGGTTTATAAAAAATCCATGCAGTAATATTTTCAGTATGGTCCTTATCAACATACGTACCAAGTAGAATTTTTATGCCATTATGCATCTGAATATGTGCAAAAACACACTATGGTTCAAAAGATACAGCCTAATAGCTAATTAATGCTAATTCCACTAATTAGCATATGTAACATAAATTAGCTAAACTAGGGGATAGCTATACTGGTAAATTTAAGTTGGTTTCATGTCTGTAGCTCAAACGGTTCAAAAGACACAGCCTAATAGTTATTTCATGGTAAATACGCTGTTTGGCGTATGTAAAATCAATAAAGGTTTCATTATATGAACTCGGGATTGTGTAACATTTTGAATGAGAGTAAAAAAAAATCTGTAGTTCGAACGGTTCAAAAGATACAGCCTAAAAATCAATAAATGCTGAATACGCTAATGAACATAGTTAAAGATACAGCCGACTAGCTAGTCAACACTAATTATGCTAATTACGCTAATTAGCATTGGTTAAATCCATTTACCATCCATCTTATGAACTGGGCATTGGTTAAACATTTGAAACAAAGTTGGTTTTGTGTCTATAGCACGAACACTTCAAGAGTGATTCCCAGTTATATCCTAAAAATGTAAAATAACAGTTATTCACTCAATTGTTTTAAAACGTGATAGAATTCTCATTTAGGATAGCCTCGAACTTTTTAAGTTGTTATCAAAGGTTGATTGGCCCTAAAGCATGAACATTTAGAATTCTTACCTCTGAATTACTTTGTCTCTCATTGAAACCCATGTTAATTCATGCAATATTTGAATGTTTATAATTACAAAAGTAAACAGTATAAAAAATCTGAATACAAGCAACACAAGTTGGGCCAGACTGATCATCTAGGCGTTGGTTTTGACTTGATAGTTTAAAAAATGTAGGAAGAGATGCATCTAGAATCTTTGCATTTTTTACTATTCAAGTCAATGGATACTTTTCCCATTGAAATACATTGGTGGCTCATTTAAATTTTGATATAGTTTAAAAACTTTAATAGCTATCAAAATGATCTGCTCAAGCAACCCGAGTTCGAGCATGTGTGATGTTTTGGAGTTGCTTTTGTGTTTATAGCTTTTACCGTTAAGGCTGTAGAGCTGGAGGAATAATAATAAGAATGGGAGACACATATAGTTGTTATCAGGAATCACCACAGTAGGGTTTCACCAGTGACCTGCCGAAACCCTAAGGTTGAAATTACGGAGGATTTGACCAAGAGGAAGGATGTAGATGATGAAGTATGGGACCAAGAATTGATCTCTGGGGTACATCTTGCATAACTTTGGCTGAGTCCACTTCTCGGAGCCTGGTTCCTCTCTAGGTTTTTTCAACATTTCGTCTCTCTTAGGAAGTTTTTCCTAGCCACTTAAGTTCTTCACTGTTGTTGTTTGCTAACTGGGGTTTAAGGCCAGGTGTTTTTGTGAAAGCATTTGTGACAACTGCTGATGTAAATAGGCCTTATAAAATACATTTGATTGGTTGAGTGAAATGTAAAGGGTTCAGTTAGTGAGATTGGAGTTCAGCCAGGAGAATGCAGTTCCTTCAACGCCCAGCCCCTCAAGCCTGATGAGCAGATTTTGGTGGTTAGCAGTGTCAAAGGCAGCACGCAGGTCGAAAAGAATCAGGGTGTTTAGGGAACCGGCGTCAGCAGAGAGGAAAAGGTTGTTGACAACTTTGAGGAGTGCAGTTTCGGTTCTATGGATTGGCAGGTATCCAAACTGAAAAGGCTCATACAGATTTTTGGTCAGGAAGGGGAGGTTGGAGATAGGCAGAAATTGTTAAGGATGGTATTGTCTAGTCCAGGTTTATTTAGGATGGGGCTGACAGCAGCAACATTGCAGCAGGAGGGGACAATACTATGGGAGAGGGAGGGGTTGACTATGCTTTTGATGTGTGGACAGAGAGCAGGTATGGAAGCTTTAATCAGGACTGTGAGAAGCGGGTCAAGAGAGCAGGTAGTATTTTGGGATGTCATTATGAGTTTAGTGACGTAGGGGCCATCAACCAGACTGAATGAGGAGAGGTTATAGTCCCGGGGAGCAGGTGGACAGGTTTGGAGGTTAACAGTAGGGAGGCCTAGGGTAGATTTATTTGATAATGTGGATCTTATGGAATTCATGGACTGCTTTAACAAAATTTAATTTAATTAAGTTGCAGATTTCACTGTCTTATTAAAAGCTCTGATATTCAAATCTTTATTTACTTTTGACATGTTTTTATGTTTAGGTGCTCACGCTTACGTGCTTGCAATTTTGCCAACTTGTTTGCACTTTCAGTTTGTGCTTAAACACTGCATTTGACAAGCTTGTACAGGAGATTTTTGCATGACTGCCTTATAGGGCTAAATAAAAAACAAATTTTCAGATTAATTTGGATTATTGTTTGGACAATCTGAAATACATTTTTTAAATCTCTAAATCATTTTATAAAGTCTATGCATTTCTCATTGGAGGTGTTAAACGTGGGAGGTTAGAAAGAATCAGCCGTCTTGACGCTCAATACAAGTTTAAATACTAGAGAACCAAACATTCAATCATTATTTTTGGTAGAGGATGGCTAAGTGGCATGTGTAAACAATGAATGTGTCTTGATATTTAAAGGGATTGCTTCTGGAGGTTGAAGTTTACTCCCACCCCAATGACGTCATTGCCAAAGAACAGAAACTGTATGACTGGCTGTAAGAAATAGTTAGTTAGTGCCTGTTTGGATTGACCAAATTCCGACAGTTGTTTGGTCAGTGTACAGTTAAAAAAAAAAAAACTTCTACAGATGCACTATCAAGATCCTGTCCGACTGTGTAACCTCCTAGTATGGCAGCTGCACCACCCTCAACTCTAAAGCACCTTTTCACAGAGGGTGATTAAAAAAGCAGAGCGCATCACAAGGTCTGACCAGACATCCTTGCAGGATCCCTACACAGAGAGGTGTAGGAGGAGCAAACGAATCATTACAGATCCCAGCTGCCCATGCCATGGAATGATAATCAATGTGCCGTCAGGCAGAAGGTACAGGAGTATTCCGTCCAAAACTAACAAGCTACAGGACAATTTCTTCACACAAGGCTGTAAGGCTGCTCAATACAGGAACTCCTATTCCCTTCCATCCATAGTCCCATGCACACCTGTCACTTTATATCATCCTTATCTGCCAATTATATCATGCACACCTTTCACTTTTAAGGTTGTACAGTTGTATAGTTATTATTGAGGAGTGTTTTTGTATTATATGTTATTATTGATTGTGTTATCACTGCCCTTAAAACAGCCATAATCAGACCACTCCTGAAAAAACCCACCCTTTATCCAGATACTTTCAAATTACAGGCCCATTTCCAATCTCCCATTCCTCTCTAAAGTACTGGAAAAAGTTGTTTCCACCCATCTCCAGGACCATCTCAAACAAAACAATCTTTTTGAGAAATATCAGTCTGGTTTTCACTCTGCTCATTGTACTGAAACAGCCCTGGTTAGAGTCACAATCGACCTACGATTGGCAGCAGATAAAGGCTCACCTTCCCTCCTTGTACTCCTCGATCTGTCTGCGGCTTTTGACACTGTAGATCATCAAATTCTTCTCAACCGGCTACAAAAAACCACTGGACTCACTGACACATCCTCTTCATCATCTACATCCTCCCCCTCGGTCACGTCATCAGCCACCATGGAGTCTCATTTCACTTGTACGCTGATGATACACAACTATACATAAAATCTGAGTCTCACCCCACGGCAGCTTCACCAACGGCAGCTTCACCAACAGCATCATCATCTTCAAACCTCACCGCCTGTCTGGAGGAGATAAAGATGTGGATGAAACACAACTTTCTCCAGTTGAACATCTCCAAAACCTAGGCAATCCTTGTTGGCACATCAAGTCCAGTCATCCTCCATTACCGGCATAACCATCGCTGGCCAGGACATTCCCCTCTCCACAACAGTCACCAATCTTGGTGTAAGATTTGATCCACAACTCACCTTCGAAGCCCATATCAAACACCTCTGCAAAATCTCCTTCTATAATCTAAGAAATATTTCAAAACTCCGTTCCACACTCACCTTGGCTGATGCAGAAAAACTGGTCCATGCATTTGTCTCCTCCAGGTTAGACTACTGTAACGCACTTCTCATTGGGATCCCAAACAAGAGTCTGCAGAAACTACAGTGCGTTCAGAACAGTGCTGCAAGGATCCTCATGAGTCCGAAAGTACGACCACATCACACCCATTCTCCACTCACTTCACTGGCTTCCTGTTTCTGCAAGGATTGAATACAAGGTCTCAATTCTCACCCACCAGTGCATCTATGGAAATGCACCCCATACCTGAAGGAACTGCTCACCCCTCTCACTACAACACGATCCCTCCGCTCAAAACACTCAAACCGCCTCCTCCTCCCCAAGACTAAGCTCAGCACCATGGGCGACCGTGCCTTCTGCTCTGCCGCTCCTCGGACCTAGAACGCCTTCCCTGATCATCTGAGGAAACCACAGACAATTGAGACTTTTACAAAAGGACTGAAAACATTTCTTTTTAGCAGAACTTATGACTTTTATCCTTTCATACCACTGACTTATTTATTCATATGTATTTTACATTGATGTTTAGCTTTAATTAGTTTTACCTCTCTATGATGATTTTACCTGTAGCACTTTGAGATTTTTCTTAAATGTAAAGTGCATTACAAATAAAAAGTATTATTATTATTATTATTATTATTATTATCTTATTTTTATATTATAATTACTGTAAAAAAGTTATTTTAACTGCACTGTCGGGAGTGGGAAAACCAAGCATTTCATTGCCACAACTTGGTATTGCAAATGACAAATAAACCATTGAACCTTTGAACCATGAACATGCAAGAATTAACGTCAAGTTTTTTGCTAGCCAGCTAGCTAATTTAACAGTAAACAAGTAAACCTGTTAGAGTTACAATAGCTATCGTGTCGCATTCATATATCTTTATCATTAGCTACTGCTGTTGAATAACACATGTTCATATAGTGTGCTAGGAGGAGCCAGTTTAGTTAAGTGCAAAACATAGACCACAGACTTTTGTTACAACAAAGGTGAAAGTTTTAACATTCACAAACAAAAGAATTTGAACCACAAAGTTACGTCCTTGTGTCTGTCATTAGGGTCGTACCATATTTTGGATTTACCCATAATTCTTTCTTTGAAGGGACCAAGTGGAAAACCCGGTGGACTGTGCTGCGATGTATTAGCTGTGGACAGACCAAGATGTTTCTAAACAATCTGAAGCATTGCCTTTGGGTGGACCAGCCCGAAGCCCAGCTGGAAAACGAATCCCAGCCAGGTGAGGTTACCTTGAGGCTACAAAGACCTTAGCCCTTTTGAAATTATTTACTGATTATAGGATCTAGTGCAAAATATCTTCTTTAATTCAAGGTTATTACTTCATCCATATCAGATTCAACATTTTGAAATGACGCACATTTTAGGCTGCCAAAAGTAGTTTGGATTGTTATTATGCACAATGAAGTAGCCATGTTTAAGACATGGTTGCATATTCTTTGCATGCAATGATTTCTTTTTTCTGCAGCACATAAACATTACCAGACGTTGGTAATCTTTCCTGGTGATGTTCTGCCAGACCTGTGCTGCATCTTCAGCTCCTGCTTCTTTTTGTCTTTTTTTCTGTTTATCTTCAGCATTTAAAAAGCATGCTCAGTTATCTCATGTCACAATCTTGCTATTCGTAAATAAGGCAAAACTTTTTCTACTGACACCCTGGTTGGATTTTGTAGCAAATTAAATTCACCTGACACAATGTTAGGAACTCCTAGAGTATGTTCAGAATATATTTGGAATAAAAGGCAAAGCTATAAGTTTCTCCCATACTTCTTATTATTAGGTGTGCTTGCCAAAGGCAAATCACAACAATAAGTTACTCCCATACTTCTTATTAGCTGTGCTTGCCAAAGGCAAAGTACAACTACAGTGGATTTAAAAAGTCTACACACCCCTGTTAGAATGCCAGGTTTTTGTGATGTGAAAGAATGAGACAAAGATAAATCCTGTCAGAACGTTTGCCACTTTTTATTTGACCTGTATTGTCTATTTAATTGAAAAACAGACTGAACTCTTCGATGGGGAAAAATAACTTATTTGCATAAGTGTGCACATCCTCTTAAAACTGGGGTTGGGGCTGTGTTCATAGTTAACCAATCTCATTCAAACTCATGTTAAATAGAAATCATTACACACCTGCCATCATTCAAAGTGACTCTGATTAATCACAAATGAAGTTCAGCTGACATTTTCTGAGTTGCATCTCAGAGCAAAAGCCATGGTCCTCAGAGAGCTTCCAAGGCATCCGAGGGATCTCGTTGTTGAAAGATATCAGTCAGGAGAAGGGTACAAAATAATTCCCAAAGTATTAGATATACCATGGAACACAGTGAAGACAGTCATCAAGTGGAGAAAATATGGCACAACAGAGACATGGGCAACCCCTGGACATTCCTCCAAAATTGATGAAAAGATAAGAAAACTGGTCAGCGAGGCTTCCAAGAGGCCTACAGCATTATTAAAGAAGCTGCAGGAATTTCTGGCAAGTACTCGCTGTGTGCTACATGTGACAACAATCTCCCGTATTCTTCATATGAATGGGCTATGGGGTTGGGTAGCAAGACAGAAGCCTTTTCTTACAAAGAAAACGCCCGGGTGAAGTTTGCAAAAACAAACATCAGATCTCCCAGAAGCATGTGGGAAAATGTGTTATGGTCTGGTGAAACCAAGGTTGAACTTTTTGGCCATAATTCCAAAAGGTATGAATGGCGCAAAAACAATACTTCACATTACCGAAAGATCACCATACCCGCAGTGAAGCATGGTGGTGGCAGCATCATGCTTTGGGGCAGTTTTTCTTCAGCTGGAACCGGGGCCTTAGTCAGGGTGGAAGGAATTATGAACAGTTCCAAATACCAGGCAATTTTTGCACAAAACCTTCAGTCATCCGTTAGAAAGCTGAAGATGAAGAGGAAGTTCAACTTTCACCACGACAATGACCCAAAGCACACTTCCAAATCCACAAAAGCGTGACTTCACCAGAAGAAGATTCATGTTTTGGAATGGCCCAGCCAGAGCCCAGTCCTGAATCCAATTGAACATCTGTGGGGTGATCTGAAGAGGTTTGGAGATTTGGAGCACTTTTGCAAAGAAGAGTGGGCAAATATTGCCATGTCAAGATGGGCCATGCTAATAGACTGCTACCCAAAAATACTGGAATAAAATCAACAGGTTCTTCAACAAAGTATTAGTTTAAGGGTGCGCACAATTGCAACCAGGTTATTGTGAGTTTTCAATTTTCCCCCTCGAAGATTTCAGTTTATTTTTCAATTGAATTGTTCTCGTTATAGTTCATATTAAAGGTCGAAAAGGTTCTGACATGATTTATCTTCCTTTTATACATCCTAAACAACTGGCATTTTAACAGGGGTGTGTAGACTAAAGCCCAGTAAAGAAAACACTTACAGTGCACACAGATTTCTTTGGTCTTGTTCCGTGTGCACTTGCCGTTTCTTTGATTGGCTTATTATTTATTTTAATACATTTGATGAATTTGGCTACATAACCAGAAAAGGAACCAAACTAGTCTAGTTCAGCCGGCCTGCAATAAAAGTGATAAATGTTGTAGCCCTCACTGGATTTGAAGCCGGGTCTCCCACGTGAGTGGCTGTGTCATTAACCACTACACCACGCTGCTATACATTTGCCCAGTGTCGGTATAACATCTCGACATTAGATTATTTTGTCAGGCGTTAACATTACGCCAAGTTTGAATGTTTTGCAAGACACCATTAAGCATTGTGTTAAACTGACTAATGTATCTTAAGTTTACCTCCACTACAAATAGCATCTATGAAATGTATGACTTTTGCCACTGGCTGTTTTAACAGCTTAATAGCCAGTAATAGGCTTACTAGTATCTAACTTTAAATAGTCATAAAAATTGATCAATTGCTAGCGAAGACTGTACATGCACTTAACACTGTCAATGCTATTTCATTGCACAAAAACATTTGGTTTTCTTTCATTATTGAATGATGTTGATAAAATAACCATCAATATACAGTCCCCTCAAAGTTTGGAACGGTAAGGCAAACTCCTTTGTTTTTGTTGTTCTGTGAAGACATTTGAGTTTAAGATCAAAACATGAGTATGAGACAAGAGTTAAAAAATTCAGAGACCCTTGACTGTTATTCCCCTGTCTAGCAGTATTTTTCGAAATTGTTGTAGTAGGTCTATCGTTCCTCCTCCAAGCCCTTATCTGTTCACTTAAATCATTTGAAATCTAAGTAATGGTGCCAATTAGCTTATAGTGTGTTTTTTAAGACTGTAAATGACTGGCTGAGGGGTCTACTGTATTTATGGCGTATTCTAAAGTTTTATCCCTGCCCACATGGGGCACCCAGACCATTATGCTACACTACTGCTACTGAGTGTTCATCTTGTGGAATCTGTGTAAGTGTAGTATTTAAAATGTATTATGAAGGTATGTTTCATTGAAAGTTAAATGCGTCCAGATGAGAGAACAATGGTATCTTGTGTTTAAATAATCTATTTCAGTATGTTGCCTTTTGATGACCTCGGCAATGTGAAATGTTTACGTTGACCATCTGCAATTGAGGTTCTAGATACAATCTGTGCTAGGTAGACCGGCCCTACAATGTATGTATCAGCTAGTAACCAGTATTACTGTGAGAACATTTTGGAATGTTCATGGATTTGGACATCCCCGCTTCATTATTCAAAGAAATACTGAATGTATTTTCTCCCTTAATTTGTGCAGGTTCTTTAATCACTATAGGTAATAGCCAAATTTTAACAATCTTGACCACTGTGTCTGAGAATATTCCATCCATGGCTTTTACTACTGCAATCCCAAACTACATTAAAAACAGTATTAACAAGTTCCCGGGCACACCAAGGCAATCTGGTTGTGGAGTTCAGTAGATTATTTAGGCATATTTCAAAACAAGAACATCATTGATTCTCTTTTCCTATGCAATGCATTATTTGATTACATAAAAATAAACCTGATCAAATTAATTAGATTTACTCTTTTTGGTGGAATAGGTAGGAAAAAAGGATAAAAAAAGCCCCCACAGTAGCAACGCTAAAATTTATTGTGAGTTAAGGACACAAGCTCAGGATCTTAGCACCTTCTTTTTCAACCTACACAACATCAATGGCTTTTAGGCTTTTAATGAAAACAGGATGATTTAATTTAGAACAAAAGTGCTTGATTTTTAACCCAATATAAAAGATAATGCTCCTTGTGGTTGAACCTAGTAATACTATTCAATTAATGAAATTCCTTTTTTTTAGGAGAGAAGCAAAATATCAAATGTCTGAATTTAGAGGGTTTTTATCTTAGGTCATATAAAAACATATAAATAGGAAAAGAAATTATAGGCTATGATATTTTCTTTGGTTTAGTAAGGCTCTAAACATTTATAAAATAAATCTACCACATGAATGGGTACATCTATTAGAATGTTTGATTACTAGGCCCAATACAGGTAAAACAATTTGTGTAAAGCTAACTGTATATCAATGAGGTTTGAAACAGTCAAGGATATTGTTTATATTTAGTTTCACTAATAATTAATAACATGGTGGAACTGAATATTGACCCGTTTTAGATTAATTCCAAATAGTATAATGTATCAAATTAATTTAATATATAATGAGAGTATTACATTTACAGTACAAGTACTGAATATAACAGTTCACCAGGGATTGAAAATGTTTTGAGAGCAAAGATGGAGGCAGAAGTGAGGAAAATGCAAAAGAGAGCTTCTCCAAACACCACTCTAGGTTTATATCCCTTAAAACCCTTCAGGGTCTCAGTCCATGAAAATATAATTGCTATATTCGTCTGGTTTTAATGTATATTGTATGTTGACACCTTCGTGAAGCGTTCCATGTATAGTTTGGGTTGCTATGGGGACCACAGCCTGCATGAGGAAAACTTGTCACCAGACAACAGCATTGACCATGCATCTTAGAAATACAAATGTGTAAAGACTATACAGATTACAAGGGTGTACATTGATGAATATGATGTATTGAACATTGTTTGTATTATAAATATAATATAAACATTTTCTTCTGTCAAAATAGTTTGAGGATGTTCTTGGGTTTTTGGAAAAAAGTTGGTAATATTTCTTGTTTTGTGAATAATGCAAGTTCAAACTGCGCCACCGATCTTGTGCTGCCATCTGATGGCGGTTTGGCGTAATTACATGCAAACAGAATTGATTTATTTTCTTTTTTCAGTTTATACTGTTTTATTTCATTTTTGGGCAGTGACTATAATTTTGACCTTGTATTATTTGTTTTATTCATTAGTTTCAACCAATGCAATGTAGTATGACAGTAATTACATTATGAAGTTTTATAACAAAACATCTTAAGGTTTCAATCAAATATTATCATCCCGAATGGCAGAAATGTTCTCACAAAAGTTTGCTATTCAAACAGATTAGTTTTCTAAATAGAGACGCTGAAGTCTGTTTTTATGTGTTATTATTGTAGCTGATGGGGTGGTGAATACCAGGATATACAATACTCCACGATATCTGTTACAGAAATGAATCTAAGACCCAAAATGTCCAAGTAGTGAAATCCATCTGAAATCCATGGGGGTTTGTTTACTGACCTAAGGATAACAAAACTAGTCCTGAAGAATAGACCCCTTATCAATGACACATTCCAAACTGTTTTCTGTGGCTCTTCATATGAAACAGGGGTGTTGTCTCAAGGATCAAGCAAGCTAGGATTAAAAGCAACCTTTTTGTCCCTTTCACCTCTTAGAGGAACATCTGTTAACCATAAACATTCCAAGTATAGCCTACTAGGATAAAAATAAAGTACACAGGTATGCATGTCTATAATAAATAATGAAGAATCATTGAATATGTAAATAAACATAGAATAGGCATTTGTAGGTTTGTTCATACATTTGATGAATAACACAGGACGCTAGATCCTCCATGGTTCTATAAATAATCTGCTTTAAAGTTTAATTAATTTAGCCAATGTTTCATATTTTGTCTCCTAATAAAAAAGGAATTTCACAAATTAGAATGCAATACTAAGTTGAGGTATGTGCATGTGATCCTGCATGTGATCCACATTGATCAACTATATATTCAACAATACATGACTTCGTTCTCACTGTTAAAGGGATAGTTCATCCAAAAATCATATTTCGGATACCAGTCCCCTTACCCTGAGTTGTTCCTTTAGGCACATAGTCACTTTTGAAGGACTGTATCTGTGAAACCTGTCAAGAAGAAAGAATGTCTCTTCTGCCTCATTTCCACTGGTACCAAACACTGGTGTTTTACCCTTAAGTCCAGAAATGTTTCTGTTTCCATTGACATGGACCAGCACCAGTCAGACAGATGTTTCATATAGCATGGCTCTCCCTTCTTGCCAAGTCCTGGATTAGCGATGTGTATCATTTGCTTAGTTTTAGGCTTCTCGTACTGGTTTTCATCCAGTCTAACAAACAGATACCTGATAAAATAAAGAAAATAAATCAACAGTACAGGGAAGCAAAGACACCGGAAGGTAGGAGTTGGATTGACCAAAGGTGTTAGGATGCCGTTGACTCAAAAGAAAAATGGAGCTCTGAGACAGAAGTAGCCTGCACAACCTATAACACAAAATTACCTCAGAATTCTCCCAAATCCTTCTATTAAAGGTAGATAGTTTTGAAAAAAATACTTAATAAGCTAAATAATGAATACATTGGTTTACAGTTGCTGTGTCAGGAGTGTAGTTGGAGAAGAAACTGATCGCAGGAGTTTGATGAAGACATTAATTGTATTTCTTATGTTCAAACACAATGTTATAAACAAACTGAGCATGGCGTTATTGTTTATTTAACAACCAGAAAAATATTGCCTTATTTTCTTCCCCAAGGGAGCCCCTGAAGTCCTTGGTACCAAATGTATATTCGAAACAGGAAAGTCAAAATCACCATTACCATAAATCACTGTTGTAGCCCTGGTACCGGGGTAAAGCACCAGTGGAAATGCACAGAGTTTGTGCCTTACGTCAGTACCCATTGTTAAATTGCATAATGGTTAGAGATGTGTATTGTCACGCAAACAACCAGGATTCAATCCTTGACCAAACGAATTAGGCATTAGGATTTTTTGTATTGCTCTCATTTTCAGCTTACATAGCATGGTTCACTTGGTGTAGGGGTTAGCTATTCAACTGTCTTTGTTTTCTTAAGAAACAAACCAGCTATGGAGTGAGTCAAGTCGTTGTTTTCATTATAGGTAGCTAGCCATCTACAGTGAGGGGAAAAAAGTATTTGATCCCCTGCTGATCTTTGTACGTTTGCCCACTGACACAGACATTATCAGTCTATAATTTTAATGGTAGGTTTATTGGAACAGTGAGAGACAGAATAACACATGTCAAAAATATTAATTAATTTGCCTTTTAATGAGTGAAATAAGTATTTGATCCCCTCTTAATCAGAAAGACACCTGGGAACCAGAAATCCTTTATACAAGTAAAGAGCTGAGATAAGGAGCACACTCTTAAAGGGAGTGCTCCTAATCTCAGCTTGTTACCTGTATAAAAGACATTTGTACACAGAAGCAAACAATCAATCAGATTCCAAATTCTCCACCATCGCCAAGACCAACGAGCTGTCCAAGGATGTCTGGGACAAGATTGTAAACCTCTGCAAGGCTGGAATGGGCTACAAGACCATTCCAAGCATTTTAGTGAGAAGGTGAAAACCCTTGATGTGATTATTCACAAATGGAAGAAACAAATGCCCAAATCCCCATCCCCATCGTCAATCATGGAGGTGGAAACATTATGCTTTGGGGGTGTTAACCTGCTAAGGGGACAGGACAACTTTACAACATCAAAGTGACGATGAACGGGGCCATGTACCCTCAAATCTTGAGTGAGAACCTCCTTCCCTCAGCCAGGGCGTTGAAAATGGGTCATGGATGGGTATTCCAGCATGACAATGACCCAAAACCCATGGCCAAGGCAACAAAGGAGTCAAAACCTTAATGACTTGGAGAACATCTGCAAAAAGGAGTGGGACACAAAGGAGTTTTCCCACCAAGTACTACGTCATGTTTTGCAGAGGGTTCGAATACTTATTTTACTCATTAAAATGCAAGTCAATAAAAACATATATATATATTTTGTTGTTATTCTGTCACTGTTAAAATAAACCAATAATGTTATAGACCAATCATTTCTTTTTCTGTGGGCAAATGTACAAAATCAGCGTGGGATCATATAATGTTTTCCGTCACAGTAAATACAAATTCAAACTAGCCTATTTCATAATACCTGATAAACAGTAATTAAGTCTTTGGTAAATTATTATTTCTGACCAGTTAATAATTTCTGTCATGTCACCCTCATGTTCTAGCATATTCTTTCCAGTACATTGTGTACTTTCCCCTTACGTACCATGTAAATTCATATTAAGTCCATCTTATACCAGTTCTTACATGGAAACAACAAGAAAGAGGGCTGTGATTTGAAGCTTTGTCGGTTCCCACTTAGGTACAGTGTAATGTATAACATGGAACCACCCTGGTTTAGGTACTTGGTAAGAGGGATGTAATTTGAAGCAGTATCTGTTCCCACATAGTTACAAGGAAAAGGGATACAAATTGAACGGTATCTGTTCCAACTGTTGCAGTGTACAAATAACCCCATTTCCAAAAGAGTTAGGATGCTGTGTGAAAGAGAAATAAAAACAGAATGCAAAGATTTCCTAATAATTGAAACCCTTTAAAATAAAATGCAAATAAATTATTGAAAAATCATACAATGTGATTTTATGGATTTTTGTTTTAGATCCCGTCCCTCACAGTTGAAGTGTACCTTTTGTAAAAATTACAGACCTCTACCTGCTTTGTAAGTAGGAACATCTGCAGTGTATCAAATACTTGTTCTCCCCACTGTATACTAGTTTACATTTATAACTGCCATTATTGCCCAATCTACAATATTCAATACTACTATCAATATTGCTAATAGTTTATAGAGTTTTTTTTTTAAAGTTTTTTTTTTAAGTTGCTGCTATTTACAGTGTTATGTATATTATAGTTATATCCTCTTTATATATCTTTCCTCTGTGTGTAATTTCTTTCCTTAATTCTCACTACGTAGCTGCAATGTTCTATGCCACCATCTATAAACTTACTGCACCCATTTATATCCATAATATTCGTTACTTTACCAAATGCTGCTTGTTCACACTGTTATGTACAGTTGTGCTCATAAGTTTGCATACCCTGGCAGAAATTGTGAAATGTTGGCATTGATTTAGAAAATTTTACTGATCATGTGCGGCTATACATTATCACACAGATGTTTGGCTCCTTTTGAAATCATAATGATAACAGAAGACACCCAAAAGTCCCTAAACTAATTGTACATATCCTTGAATGTTTGGCCTTGTTACAGACACACAAGGTGACACACGGGTAAAAATGGCTATTAAAGGTGGATTTCCAACACCTGTGGCTTTTTAAATTGCAATTAGTGTCTATGTATAAATAGTCAATGAGTTTGTTAGCGCTCACATAAATGCACTGGCTAAATACGGAGCCATGGGGAGCATAAAAGAACTGTCGGAAAACCTAATGGAACTTTATAAATATGGAAAAGGAGATATCCAAAGCCTTGCAAATGCCAGTAAGTACTGTTCAATCACTTATTAAGAAGTGGAAAATTTGGGGATCTCTTGAAACCAAGCCAATGTCAGGAAGACCAAGAAAGATTTCAGGAAAAACTGCCAGACGAATTGTTCAGGACACAAAGAAAAACTCACAGGTAACCTCAGGAGAAATATAGGCTGTCTGGTTGTTTCAAGGAGCACAACACAATGATACTTGAAGAAAAATTACCTGCATAATCGAGTTGCCAGAAATAATCCTTTACTGCGCCAATGCCACAAAAAATCCCAGTTACAATGTGCCCAACAATACCTTGACACACCTCACAGCTTCTGGCACACTGTAATTTGGAGTGACCAGACCAAAATAGAGCTTTATGGTCACAAACATAAGCACTGTTTGGAGAGGGGTCAACAAGGCCTAAAGTGAACAGAATACCATACCCACTCTGAAGCATGGTGGTGGCTCACTGATGTTTTGGGGGTGTGTGAGAGCTAAAGGCAAGAGGAATCTGATGAAAATTGATGGCAAGATGAATGCAGCATGTTATCAGAAAATACTGGCGGACAATTTGCATTGTTCTGCACAAAAGCTGCGCATGGTACATACTTGGACATTCTGGCATGAGAATGACCCTAAGCACAAGGCTGTGTAGACTCTCCAGTGGTTACAGCTGAAAAAGGTGAAGGTTCCGGAGTGGCCATCACCGACTCCTTACCTTAATATCATCGAGCCACTCTGGGGAGATCTCAGAAGTACGGTTCATGTAAGACGACCAATGAGTGCATGACCTGGAGGCATTTTGCCAAGATGAATGGGCAGATTTACTACCGGCAAGAATTTGGGGCCTCATAGACAACTATTAGAAAAGACTGCATGCTGTCATTGATGCTAAAGAGGGCAATACACAGTATTAAGAACTAAGGGTATGCAGACTTGAACAGGGGTCTGTTAATTGTTTTTCTTTGAGGCCATGTTTTGTTTTAGATTTTGCCATTCTATTATGACGTACATTTGAATATGAATTCCATAAGAATTAAAAGACGTGTTTTGCCTGCTCACTCATGTTTTCTTTACAAATGGTAAATATATCACCAAACTTTGTATGTATGCTAACTTTTGAACACACCTGCATATTACTGCCATACTTACTGCGATATCTAAATGTTCAATAATACTACCTAGATTGATACTATATCAATAACACTAGCCAGATTGCTGCTAGTTTACAGTACTCTTTCTTAAACTACTGCTAGTGCAAAATGTTATTTATATTGTTGCTTTATTTTATTATTTTCTGTCTAGCCATATTTTAGCTTAATAAGAGTTATTGTGTACCTCTACATGCTTTGTAAGTAGGAGAACCTGCAAAATTAGCAGTGTATCAAATATTTGTCCTCCCCACTGTACATTTTGAAAGAGTAGGATGAGGAGTATGAACAGTATGGTAGAAGCATTGAGTATTATTGATACTTGAGTGTAATATGCTTATGAATGGTACAGGTGACAGAATATTCTAATGCCCGTTAAAAGTACCTGAAAGGACATCCGAGCACTGGAATGTTGTTGTGGGATCAGTATGACCATGGATCAATGTAACCAGTCATGGAGCATTATGGCCTGAGGAGAAACTGTTTTTGAGTCTGGAAGTGCGTGCTCTGGTAGCATCTACCAAACAGCAGTAGTTTGACATACCATAGCCTGGGTGGCTGTGGTCTTTAATGATGTTCCAGTACTCTTATACTGGTAACAAATTACCTTCTAATGGTCTCAGACCAAGGTTCAGCATTCGTTCTGTTGCTACTTGATTTGTTGCAGGCCTTTTAATTGCACTAGAATTTCTAAACACACAGCTGGCGGCAGGGCTTTCTTATAGTGCGCCACTACTGTGGAATGATCTGCCAACTCAGCTTAGAAATGCAGACTCAGAGCTATCCTTCAAGTGTCTACTAAAGACTAATCTCTTCAGCATGGTTCATGATAAAGTGCAGTCTGGCCCAGGGATGTGAAGGTGAACGGAAAGGCTTTATACTGTCCACCCTTGCTGTTTTGCCAGGTGGGCTCTCATTGCCACTGGGATGCCCTTTCACCAATGCCATTCAGAGACGGAGTCGCTGGCTTGTTGTTGTCTCTCCATTGCGCCCATTTTGCAATTGGGCTGTACTTTGTTGGCAATACTTGGCCCTCATTTCAGGGTGGTTGCTGTTGGTTGGTGTCCTTTTGTTTGATGCTTGGCAATGTGGGTGGATTGACTTCCTGCCTGTTGGGCCCTGCCCAGAGCTTCCCCTGGATAGGGTCTCAATGAAACTGGACCCCCTGCATTAGCCCTAGGTTTTACACTGCTATATTAATGTGCTGGGGTGAGTGCTACAGGGTGGTAGTGGTTTAGGCAGATGATTGAAGGTTTCTTCGGTACAGGGACGATGGTGCAGGAGACTGTAGACAGAGAGAGGTTGAATATGGAGGTGAAAACCTCCACTTGTTGTTCAGCACGCACCCCCTGAGGACACGGCCTGGAATGCCATCTGGCCCTGGTGACTTCCGAGAGGTCCCTTTCTTTTTAACTCTCCACATCAGCCATGGTTAGGGACAGAGTGACACCGCCATCATGTGGCCAATTGCGTGGCATTGAGCCAGAAGTTGTGGGTTAAGGGCATGTACAACCAAGAGATAAGTCCTTCAGAAGTAAAGAGGGGTCAAGGTTCACCACTCTGTGAAAGACTGTGCAGGCAAATCACTGCATGGCCATTGGAACAATTCGGAAATCCAAAGAAGACATTTGCAAAAAACACCTTAAAACGGTAGACAAACAATTCTAAGAATAACGCTAAGAAAAACAATAGGCTTTCACCATGGAACTGCTGAGTCCTTAATAAATAACAAGCAACAAACTTCGAAGTTAATGCAGATCCATTGTCAGTGCGACCTTTTTCTATGATGCACTGAAACAATTAAATAATATTACAAATCACTACTACAACCATTACTACCTCAACCTTTGTTGTATACACTACTGTTCAAATGTTTGGGGTCACTCAGAAATGTCCTTGCTCTCGAAAGAAAAGCAGTTTTTTGGAATATCTACAAAGGCGTACAGGGGCCATTATCAATAACCCACCCCACAAACACTGATGCTGAAGATACTGAACTAGTCTTAAGGACAGTTTTATTGCTTCTTTAATCAGCACAACAGTTCAGGGGTGCTAACATAATCGCAAAAGGGTTTTCTAATGATCAATCAGTCTTTTAAAATGGTATACCTGGATTAGCAAACACTCCATGCCATTGTAACACAGAACTGCTGGTTTTTGATACTGTTGTCACTATTACATCAATGTGTCCGTAATGACCGGTATAAACACACCTGTTACATTCACCCTCTCCCAACTAATCATCATCTCGAAGATTAAATAGCTACCCTGATCTAGACCCATCCTCACTCTTGCTGCCATACCTGTAATCAAACCAGACACTTATTCCTTCAGCAGTACTAGGCAGAGATCATTGGTGTGTGTGCGACCACCTGGGCATCAACCCCTTCTTCCACCCTTTGTCACAGGACTGCAGATCTTGGGAGATTAAATGGTTTTGAATGTTTAAATGGTTTTCCTTCACTCTGCCTGCTCGACTGACGCAGCCGTCCGGGTGATGGGCATGGCTGACTGACTCCAGAGTCAGACGATGAGTCCTCTATAGACTGTTCTCGCTCATATGTTCCCTCACTCAGTGTAACGGGACACCCCACTGAATCCATTCACTTACTATTCACTGGCCACTGTTGCCGGCTTCTGGTCCTGTGAACTGTTCTATATCTGTTATAATTAGAGCAATTTCACGGCCCTCGCTGGAGGGCTCCAAAACTGTTAAGTCCATGGCCACCTTAAGGAGCCAGGACATCAATAGGCTCCCCAACTCTGTGAAAACTTTCGGTGTGTAGGCTTTTCAGACTACTTCGCTCACACCATTTACAGTAGCCCACCACTTCCTAGTACATGCCTGGCCAATAGCATCTTGCCCTAATAAGCCATAATAATAATAATACATTAAACTTATATAGCGCGTTTCTGGGACTCAAAGATGCTTTACATCTGGTAGAAAACACATCCGAGGAGACGAATTGAACAATGCACTTAAAATATTAAAGAAAAGGACTCAGACATGAGACTGGCTGAAAGGAAAGCGGCAAGGGGTTGTTTGAACAGATGAGGCCTGTTGCGGGGGATGGAGATGGTTAACACTAACAGATTAACACTAGATGCGTGTTTTGAATGGGAGGGTGGTGCTGACACGCAATAATGGGTAGATGGCCCATCTTGCATATATGTCCAATGCCAATGACACTTAGCGCCAGAAGGACATTTGACCAAGAGGGACTTGGTGTGGGTGTGTTTGTGCACGTTTGTACAGTCAGGTTAGGCACCAAACCACCATTGACAGTTGTGAAGCAAATAATAGCCTTGCATATGCATATCGGTGGCCTAAAAGATTAAATAACATGTTCATGCCTGTATTTCAACGTTTATGCAATGGGACAACATATTTATATAAATACATTGTAATGTGCATTAGGAAATGTGGTTTGATATGAAAAATTCTACCTACGATATTAGCCCAATATATTTTACACTGGCTTGCTTGTTTTTCTTTTATCAATTAGAGTTGATGGGACAAATGAGCTACGGAAACATGTTTGTCTAATAATAATGTTGCGAACGTAGTCTACATTAGAGTGCATTGCACAAGAATTCTAAACTAGCTTTCAACTCAAATTAAGGTTTTATTAAATGATCTTAGCCTATAACTTTCCGCAGAGCATGTCAAACAACCTCTGCAAGCATGGTGTTGCCTATAATTATTTCTCAGGTTTTAGGGTTGGTTCCACTTAATTCTAATTTCTTTATTATAAATACTCTAGGAAGCCAATACTTTAATTCTAATAGTTTATTACAAGCTTGGAGGTGATACACCTGCAAAGTACACTCGTGTGCACATTCCTAGGTATGACAAAGACACATTTTGATCAACATCTCAGATATAATAGAAATATTACATGCTTCATGCTTAAAAGTTTCATATCAAACTTGCAAACTTTTTGTCAATTGGCCATAGCCCCGAGTCCCTACCATGCCACAAAAATAGCTCTGTCCACACCAGGGCAGACTTTTGGTGTGTTTCGAGTAAAACTGGTTTAAGATATTGCACTGAAAAAATTATTGCACTTTACAAACTTTCATTCCAATAAAACAATTTATCAATAACTTTTTTTCAAGATAAACAGTTTTCTTAGACTGTTTGCCAGTGACAATGAGGAAAATACGTTTTTAGTCTTCAGGCTCCATTTTCTTTTTAAATAAAATCATAGCGTTTGTGTTTTATTGCTGTTTTAATGTAGGCTGTTATATTGCTATTTTAAACATATGTCCCATAGCTGTTCTGTATGGTGATTTTTCTAAAAGCAAATTAACACATTGTGTAAGGTGACCACAGAGAGAAATTGACAATTATATCGATTAACTGAATGGGCAGAGCTGATATTAAATTGTATTCACAGTAAAATGTCTTTAGCGTAACGAGTGTGAGGCTGGAGTTCACTGTGTAGACGGGCGGCTACACAGTTAGAGCAGTTACATGGTATGGAAGGTAGCGTATTTCCTTATAATGTCCCGAAGGGTACAATATATGGCTCAGCAAAATATTGATGAATTGGAGGGGGAACCATGTGTGGATATTGAGGTGGTGAATGAGGACGAGGGTGGAAGTGACATTCAAATTTAATCTGATTTAGAGTCAGTCTGAAATCAAGTCTGCTTGTGACTCATTCAATGAGCCTGCAAGAGATGGCACAGTATGGGTTCAACAATCTGCTGGGAACCCGCAGGTGTAAATTCAACAACGCAATATCATTAGAGAAAGCCCCGGACCCACTTCGTAATGCAAGGGAAAATATTCACATTCTTTTGAACGTTTCCTGTGTTTGATTGACACAGACATTTTGCAAAAGATTTGAATCCACTCTTGCTGAAGCCGAGCGAAATAGTGTAGAAAGGTTTGAACTGACAAATGAGGATTTAAAAGCATTAAAGTAATTACAGGAGACAAAGGCATCGAAAAATTTGGCATAAAGTTCTGGATTGCTGCAGAGGTCGAAACAAAATACAGCTCTGGAAAAAATAAAGAGACCACTGCACCTTTTCCTTTCCTTTCCAAAAAATGTTGACAAGGAAGGTTTTGAGTGAAAATCTGAAGTTTTCATTTTGCAGTGGTCTCTTAATTTTACCCCTAATGTTCCTCACACAAAACCTCCCTTTCCAACTTTTTTGGAAAGTAAAGAAAAAGGTGCAGTGGTCAGTCTCAAATTGTTTCCAGAGCTGCATATGTTGAAGTCAAGCAAACTTTTGGCAAACAAAAGTGATGCCACCCTGTATGCAGTCACAGTCTGAAGGCTGGGAATTCTACACTTAGGATTTCTGTTTCTTACTGAGTGAATGAGTTAGTCCGTTTGTCCCTGACTGACTGACTACCCCTTGTTAAATAGTGTAGTGGTAAGAGACGTGCTAAGGGACAACAGGTCCCGCATTTGAGGTTTAGGATAGACAAAAACGTTGGTGGCTATAAGCTGATGTAGCTATGTAATAGGAAGCCTAAAATAAAACTTTCTGGTGGACCTATATTGATCGATACTCAATGTCATTCACGAATGGCTAATTAGCTGTTAAAATGGCCAATGGTTAAAGAGGATTTGTTCAGAATAGACAAAAGCTTTGCTGGCTACAATGTTCTGTAGCTACGGGAAGCTTGAAATGAAACTGTTTACTGTAGTGATGGCTAAACAAGGCTTCATTAGCGTTATTTTAGCAGCAGGTTATTATGCTGGCAGCACTCAGATTTTCATTATCACAATAAAAGCCAAAATGTAAATGTATCTATCAATCAATCAATCAAATTTATTTTATAAAGCCCTTTTTACATCAGCAGTTGTCACAAAGTGCTTTCACAAAACACCCGGCCTTAGACCCCAGGGAGAAAACAACAATAGTGATGAACTCCGAGGGGTGATCAGTCCTCTTCTGGCTGTGCCAGGTGAACATATAAAGAGTCCAAACTGTAATAGTTAATTGAAGCATGTGGGCTAAGCCCAGAGTCTATTTACAGTGCCTTGCGAAAGTATTCGGCCCCCTTGAACTGTTCGACCTTTTGCCACATTTCAGGCTTCAAACATAAAGATATAAAACTGTAATTTTTTGTGAAGAATCAACAACAGTTAGGACACAATCATGAAGTGGAACGAAATTTATTGGATATTTCAAACTTTTTCAACAAATAAAAAAACAGAAAAATTGGGCAACCATTTCCTGGCAACACATTTCTTTTGATCGTTCACACATACAGCCGATCTCCACTGGATGCCCTAAACTGCTTCGATCTTCCAATTGAATGCGATCTTAGGCTGACATCGGCAATACGTGTGTGTGCTATCTGGGCAGTGAAGCAAACCAAACAGAATCGTCTTCTTTTCTGTGGTTGGCACACAAGCACGACCATATTCCCTAAAATCATTCCAAAGGTTAACACTGTACTTAAATAACAAGATGGCTCAAAAACCAAGCTCTGTCACTTTCTTTACAATTACAGCAAACATAAATATGAACAAAATGAAATGCAGCAAAGCATGATGGCATATCAATAATATAAAATCAATACTCCTTATTCATACAATTTTTTTTTTAAACAGCAAATCCAAGACTGTGGAAAAACAGATCATTGTCGTGTTTCCTCATAAGACTATTTCAGTTATTTTACCAGAATAATATTTTGTTTTATGTGTAATAAAAAAAGTATTTCATAGTGAAATACAGAAAAGTACATGTAAAATTTGAAGTAAATTACCATAAAATGACATTTGTTTTCACAATTTAGGCTGAGAAACACAATACCTTTTAATGCAAAAGAGTAGCTACCTTTAATAAGAACTAACCTACCTGCATTGTCACTACGATTGTGTATATTTAGAAACAATACAGAGGTAGATTATATATAATTAGTTTATTTCAAAGATTCTTTGCTATCCTCTGAGTAACCTTGTGGTAGGCATTCAACCACCCCTACTACATCATTGCATTTGCCATAGGCTATATTCTTCATGATCAGAACCATACAGTATATAGTAGTTAGACTATTGATCTAATGCAAGCAAACAATAAAGATTTCAGAAAGAGCAAAGGAGGCGAACTACAAGCTAAAATATTTCGCTTTCTCCTTTCACGATCGACAAAACATGATTTTTTTTACTTGGAAGATGCTTACTATTATTGAAATCATGTTTTGTAACAAACAATCGACTGTTAGAAGAATCAACATAGGTTTGTGGAAACTATTGTGGAAGGTGGTATACTTCAGTACATGCATAATGCATGTTACTGTCCACCCCTGGTATTTATGCTAAGTATTTTTCATCTTACAGCCACAAGGCATTCTATTTAACATTTGCCATTTTTGTTTTGCAGAACAAGATCCTTTCACAAAAGAGTTGCAGAATGAAAAAATCTGAACAGTCCTGAACTGGGACTTCGTCCAGCCAGATGCATTTGTTTAATCCAAGAACCTGAGCTGTGTCTCCTCTGTAGTCAATCAACTGTACAGGGCCTTTGAGACAATAAAGCATTTCCTTTATTTTGGCTCTATAAGCCTAGAATTTGCATTTGAAACTCTTACTTGCCTATTTGTATTTTTGTACATACTGGTTTTACCATTTGTAATTACAACCCTTTTTATAGTCCTCCTATTTCGAAGCACCTGAAGTATTGTGACAGGTTAATATGATGTCCTAATTAAGCATTTA
This sequence comes from Esox niger, assembly GCA_016801105.1. Lineage (NCBI taxonomy): Eukaryota > Metazoa > Chordata > Actinopteri > Esociformes > Esocidae > Esox > Esox niger. Next base: position 34,699 of record JACXGJ010001490.1, on the reverse strand, counting down.
TGTTTAATATTTGGTTACATTTCTTTTGCTAGGAATAATGGTCTCTAAACACATTGACCCCACAAGTAGGCCTTTATTACAGCATGCTTTAGTTTTTTTGTATTTGTAGTTGTATTTTATCTTTTTTGTATCTTTTTACCTTAAAAGGGGGATTATTACAATTTGTCCAAGTTCATACATCAATTAATACAAATGCTGCTAACGCAGCATTGTGTTAAACTTGTTTCAGAATTTTCTCCTCTTTTTCAGTTACAGTTCTAATAAAACATGTTTGACCACAAAATGACGACAGATTGCCGGGCATGGTAACACAGTTAAACTAGTGTGTATGCTATTATCAATTTTCGGGGAATGTTACTTTTCAAAGTAACTAATTACAGGTAATTTTTTTGTGCAGATCAGTCATTAATGTCAGCCAAGTCAATGGTGAATGCTGTCATTATAAACATAGTTTCTGCACCCCCTCTTTTTTTCTTTTTCTAATGCATATTTTCACACTCACACAAACTCACACAAAAAAGACAAAATAAGGACAGGCAAACACAATATTGTATTAGTGGGGCATTGTCCATTGCTTGTTTTTGTGGTTTTTCTGGAGCATGGACCCTTACATCTCCTGGATATGAGGCTCCATGCACCAGGGAAACCACAAAAACAATCGCCACATGGGTTGGTGCACCACTTTCAAGTGAGACTGTAACAATGTCTGCAGGAATCCAATGCATTTGTCTTAGTGACACTCAACAACCTCCCCTGACCTGGAAAGCACCACATATTCTTGGTCTAGTCATTGTGCCCTTTGTTCAGCACAGATCCTGTTTCTGGGTTACGTACACATGTACCTCGGGTATGTATGTTGTAGATTGTCCCTAGACAGGCAGTTACTAGTTACAGTTTCATGAATTTGCTAGTTATGTTACTTGCTGTAGAAAGTAAGGTGTTAAGTTACTTAAAGATGAGCGCTTTGATTCTATATTCACGTGTTGGTCACTTATACCTTAAAGGCACATTTAATGGGACGTCGTATAATTACATAGTCAGGTATTGCGTAGTCAGTGTCGTTCAAAAGCATAACAGGGGTGTCAAACTGGTTCCACGGACGGCCGAGTGTATGCTGGTTTCTGTTTTTTCCTTTCAGTTGATGCCAAACTTAGACCAAATGGAACCAGGTGAAGGAAGATCTTAACTAATTAGTTAACAAATCAAGCACAAAGTGAGAGCTAAAACTTGCAGACACTTGGCCATCCATGGAACTGGTTTGACACCTGTGGCTTATAACAATAGCCTGTCAATCATTAAACAGCAAGAGTGACCTATCCTAAGTAATACCATAATGGCAAATAATACGTGTGTATAATTCATTAATCAAGAATCTGTTAAATCAATAAATAATTTTGTGTTGAAAGTCCCTGCATATTTTCAGGCCAGGCTTATTATACAGTCTATACAGTGAAGGAAAAAACTTTGATTCCCTGCAGATTTTATACATTTGCCTGCTGACAAAAAAATGATTAGTCTATAATTTAGTGGTTGGTTTATTTGAACAGTGAGAGATCGAATATCAACAAAAAAATCCAGAAAAACGTGTGTCAAAAATGTTATAAATTGATTTGGATTTTAATGAGGGAAATAAATATTTGATCCCCACAATGAAAAAGATTTCAGGCTCCAGGTTTCTTTTATACAAGTAACGAGCTGAGATTAGGAGCGCACTCTTAAAGGGAGTGCTCCTAATCTCAGTTTGTTACCTGTATAAAATATGCCTGCCCACAGAAGCGATCAATCAATCTGATTCCAAACTCTCCACCATGGCCAAGACCTCACCTCGTGGAGTTGCAATGATCATGAGAACGGTGAGGAATCAGCCCCGCAAGATCCCCCTGCTCAAGAAAGCACTTGTACTGGACTGTCTGAAGTTTGCCAATTAACATCTGATTGATTTAGTGGAGAACTGGGTGAAAGTGTTGTGGTCAGATGACACCAAAATCGAGCTCTTTGGCCTCAACTCAACTCACCATGTTTGGAGGAGGAAGAATGCTGCCTGTGACCCCAAGAACACCATCCCCAAACATGGAGGTGGAAACATGCTTTGGGGGGTGTTTTTCTGGGATGGGGCTAGGACAACAGAACCGCATCAAAGGGATGATGGACGGGGCCCAGAGAACCTCCTTCACCCAGCCAGGGCATTGAAAATGAGCAATGGCTGGGTATTCCAGCATGACAGTTACCCAAAACACATGGCCAAGGCAACAAATGAGTGGCTCAAGAAGCACATTAAGGTCCTGGAGTGGCATAGCCAGTCTCTAGACCTTAATCCCATAGAAACTCCATGGAGGGAGCTGAATGTCCGAGTTGTCAAACATCAGCCTCAAAGCTTTGATTACTTCCTGTGATGTGTTTTTAACATGTTTTTCTGAATATTTATGTTTTTATACTGTTTCTCACTGTTCAAATAAACCTACCATTAAAATTATAGACTGGTCATTTCTTAGTCAGTGGGAAAACTATCAGATCAAATACTTTCTTCCCTAGGAAGACTTAGACAATACTAGATAGATCAATTGTGGTGTAGAATGAGGACCAAAAATAACAAATGTAACATTGTACACTGATAAACGTAACTTCTCAAAAAGAAAACAGTAATTTGAAATATATGCAATAATGTGCATAATCCATTCATGTTTCATGACTTTATTCAGAGGTGAATAATTACAAAGTCTGTTTTTGTTTAGAAAAAGAACATTTATTTAGTGTCAATTTTCTATAGACTATAGTTGACAAAAAAGTGTATCTGCTTATATAAACGACCACTAATAACACCTCCCATGTAAAAATACCCTGTTGGCTACATGATGTTAATTAATGGAATTAAAGCGTACTCTTGTGAATCCCAAACAAGCCCGCTGCCCTATTAGTATTATTTAAATGCCCTCAATCATTTGTTGTTAATATAGCTCTGAATTGGCTGCTACGTGTTCATTCTGATTAAACAATCATTTAACAATGGAGGATGTTTTGGGATCAACTTTGGTTGTCCAACCGGATGATTTCTGATCAAAATTGCATTGTCCCACAGAGTAACGCGTTAATTATTTGACAAACTATTTAATGAGGGATTACTTATATAACTAACGCGTTACATTGCTCGTTATCTTTAAATGTCTGACTAATGTATATTCTCAGCTAACCTTGACTAGTCTGTCTACTCTAACTCATTACCCCCAACAGCTGTCCCATTATAGTTTTAATGTTCAGCCAAGTCTTTATTTAATCATAACCAAACAGATTTTTTATCTGACCAAATTGTTTTATAGTTACCAATTCCTTATTGGTCTAGAATAAATCATTATTACAAAAGTTGTAAGTAATTTGTGCTGCTGCAAAAATGGGTGAACTCCAAGTTACATTGCTTCAATCAAGTAGTTAAGAAGAGGTGGATAAATAACTGGGTAGAACAAGAGCCAATCAAACAAATGATTTTTAGGAGAGTGGGCGGGACAGAGATCGAGACAGGAAACCAGATCAGTTGGGTGTTGCCCCTAAAGGTCCATGCAAAACACACCATGCCAAGAGGCAAGCAGATCCCACTGGACACCAAGAAGAGTATTTTGAGAGCAAATCTATTTGGGGATATGCTATACAATCTTCTCATATATTGTGAGGCATTTAAATTACAAATGGAGAACATTTAATCTGATAGCAACTCTGCCTAGAAGACTCCAAATCATTCCCAAGAACCACAAGAAAAACAATAAAGCAGGTTAAGGCCAACCCAAACAACATCTGGTGATGTGCAAACCTCCCTTGCTGCATTTCAGGTTACTTCAACACCCTTGTGTCCCACACACTGGCGGTGTAGCTCAGGGATCTGGGTCTTGACCCCATTATGTGCAGATGGATCTTGAACGTCTTGACCAGCTGATCCCAGGTGGTGCTGTGATGCAATAACTAAAGTCCAAACAGATACTTATCTTTTACTACGAAAATGGCAGGTAGGACAGAGGAAAACTCAGTTGCACAATGAACAGTTTATTCTTGCAATGAGAGAGTACACAGGTTACAAAGTAACAGTGAATAATAATGAATACAGGACAGTCATCAGTACTTAAAATGCAAAAAGGGGTGTGGTAAGATGCTGCACATTTGTGCTAACTCAACCAAACACATTCCCTTTGTTCTATTACTACCTAGGTGTCACAGAAGGGGCAGGCTGTCCCCCCCATGGGTAACCTCTTCCACTCTTGAAGAGGACTTGCAGCATCTGGACAAACAATAGATAAACTCTGATGGGTTAAACAGATAAGCAGATTTACAAGCAACCATATAATCTGCTGATACCGGGCTCGGATGCCCCCTAAGCAAATACCAGATCCCTCTCCCACATTCCCTTCCTTGAGAAAACATGGAGACTCAGTCCTTTAATCAGTAAGAATACATCAGTTCAAGAAATTTCCCTGACAGTGCGGATGGCCAACACCACCTCCTCACTGACTCTCAGTACTGGCTCCACCCAGGGCTGTGTGCTGAGCCTGCTCCGGTACTCTCTTCACCCATGACTGCCTGGCAACTCAGTTTGCTGACAACACCACCATCATAGTCCTGATTTATGACAATGACGAGTCAACCTATAGAGATGAGGTAAGGTCACTGACTTCGTGGTGTCAGGAAAACAAAGGAGATGATTACTGATCACAAGAAGCAGCGGTGGGGAGACCACACCCCTATACACATCAGTGGGTCTGCTGTAGAGAGAGTTCACAACATCCGGTTCCTTGGTGTCAACATCAGCAATGACTTGACCTGGTCTCATTACTCGAACATTGTGGTGAAGGAGGCCAGGAAATGGCTCTTCCTATGCCGATTAAGGAGATTTGGCATGGACTCCAGGATACTTAACAACTTCTAAAAATGCACTATCGAGAGTATCCTATCTGGCTGTCCGGGAATGCAGTTATACCCCCCTCAACCGCAAAGCACTTCAGAGGTTGATTAAAACAGCAGTGTGCATCACAAGGTCTGACCTGCCATCCCTGCAGGATCTCTACACAGAGCTTTTTTCCTCAGGCTGTAAGGCTGCTCAATTCAGGAACCCTCTATCCTTCCATCCATAGTCCCATGTACACCTGTCACTTTTACATTGCACTAAGTTTGTACAGTTGTATAGTTATTATTGATGCGTGTTTATGTGTAGTGTTATTATTGATTAAATGTGTTATCTTCTTTTTCTTAGAATTACTGTTACTTTTTAACTTTTCACTGCACTGTTTGGAGTGGGAAAACCAAGCATTTCATTCCCATAACATTTTATGGCAAATGTCAAAAAATCTTTGAACTTGGACAAACCTGAAGGTTTCTGGAAGTCCAGGTTTCTGGAAGTCATTCTACAGATGAGTCCAAAATTGATCGTTTTGATCGCAATCAAAATCGCTGTTTAGCAAAAACCCAACACAGCCTACCACCTAAAGAACCTTATCCCAACAAGCTTGGTGGTGCGGATGTCAAAATCTGTCGTTGCTTTTCATCATCTAGCCCCGGTCAACAACAAATCATCAAGAGAACCATGACTTCTGAGATATACCAGGAGAACAAGGCCACCAGTCAGGGAGCTAAGGCCGGATCAAAAATGGGTCTTCCAACAGGACAAGGCATTCAAGCAAATATACCAAATAATGGCTCAGGCGAAAGAAGATTTAAAAATCCCTTTAAAAAGATGTCCAAGATTCGTGGATATAGGAGATAGCCATAGCTGCTATAGGAGGTGCCACAAGCTACTGCATGTAGTGGTTTACACATTTTGCATACAGATGTGTTTCTGTTAAGTAAACAATGACAATATTTTTGGTTGTGTTCTTTCTTTGGAATGACCATATTACAAATTGGAGTTTAGATAAGGACTAAGAGTTCATTAAAAATTGTATGCAAATATAATAACCATCCCTGTGGGGTTCACATACATTTAAGCAGCATTCAATAATGTGATCCACACATGGAAAATGTACTGTTCAAAGGTTTAATGGATCATCACAAATAATCATTTATATACTCAAATATATAAAATCATCATCCACTGACACTAGCAAACACTAGTTGATCCAAAATAAAAACTTTAAACACAATTATACAGCAGCTCAATTATCCACACGAAAAGAGAGTTGAATGTGAGCAGGAGCTGCCAGAAGCTAGTAAAAGTTATGTTTTTGCACACATGAAATCTGGCTTTCTTGAATGAAATACATTGTTAAATGAACAATGAAGATATGTCAAGTTTTTGTCCTTCATTTGAAAGGTCTTCATTACGAATTGGGTTAATACAGTGCCTTGCAAAAGTATTCAACCCCCTTGGCTTTTACCTAGTTTGTTACATTACAAAGACTTTTTCTGTTATTTTGTCCTATTTGTTGTTTTCTTCACAATAAATGAAAAAAACATATTTGAAGTGGAGGGCATGTTCTGTAAATTAAAAGATGCAAACAATCCATGTTAATGCCAGGTTGTGAGGCTACAAAACAAGAAAAATGCCAAGGGGGATGAATACTTTTGCAAGGCACTGTATATGGATTTTGTGTTCATTTTCATGTTTTAAACAAAAGTAATGAACATCCCTGTAGGGTTCACATACTGTACTTAGAAGCAGCACTGTATATCAGTTTAAAAACACAAGATAGATTAGGATACCTTTTTCTCTTCCCATACTGTTGTTTCGCTACAGCTCTGCAAAAGCCTCTACATTCAGATCACCCAGGGCATAATGCTTGTATGCAGGTATTGGCTCCAATGACTGCCAAATGACTTGTGGGTGAATAAAGCCATTTGTACACCTGTAAATCACAAGTCATCTGACGGTTTTGCATTTTGTAAATGATTGATTAAAGACGTGCAAGAGCTAAAAAATATTTTTTGCAAATATTCAAAAAATATTTACACATACACGACTTTAGAATTAGTCATACAATAACTTATTTACGTAGACAAATCACCAAATACAAAGACAACTCCCGATTTACAGATACAACCCCTTTCACTTGAGATCTCGTTCATTTTTGATAGGGGGTCAAAGAAAATTACTGCCATAAATATTTGCAAGTGCGTTAGATTTGCATCCTTACTTTTCCTGAATTGTGAATTTGTAATAAATAATCTGTACTTGCAAATCGCTGTCTACGGATACAAATCGTTGTCTTCTCATAAAAATCGCGTTCTACGGATACAAATGACAGCACAGTAACCTCATGTTAGCTGGGTTAGTCTCATACCTAACCGGTAGTAATAATAAATGCTACCAGTAACGTGTATCTTATTAGTTAATCAACATGTGCAACCCTAGCTACCAATTAATACATTCTTAATTAAATTCAGTACATACAGTAGTTGTCTCAGATATTGATATAGCCTAATTTGCCATGGTTCTTGGTTAGCCAATTGCTTGAATACTGACTATTTTACGGATTACTCTGTTACCTATGCACACCACTAGGAGATAGATGGACCGGGATAAGAAGCGTCAAGAAGTGGTGCGCACTAACTGTTGATCATCCTGTAGCTGGTCTACAGGCACGGTTGGAGGAGTGACAGGCAATAATGTCCAGCAGAGCAGGTAGTGACTACATGAATATTTTAGAGAATTATAAGAATGGCATCCTAAAGTTGTGTCTATTAAGGACATCACAAGAACCGATGCTTCAGTACCAAGTCGATGCCACAATTCTGAAAAACTGACGGAACTGGTTGTTGTACAGTCCTGTATGTACCCGCAATCCAACACTTGACAGGTGGCATCAAGTGCCGCTGTATCTCCGCCTCCACTCGTCGAAATGAAAAACAGTAAAAGTCGTTTGCATTAAAGGTGGATGATGAGGGACTGATAAATAAGCAAAAACCAGTATGCAAACGGTGCCTTCGAACATTCGTGACATTCAACTTGCGAAGCACTTCAAAGACAAAACATCCAAATTTATTTAAATAATACACAGTGCTTGAATATCATTTCACGTTACATTGACAACGTATTCAAACTGTTATCCTTGTTATATTCTTATCCTGAAATACACGTTACCATTATTTTTGTTTGAGACAGCTGGCATTGCTTTGTACTAAAGGTTACCATGTTAAAGCTAGCGTAAAGTAAGCATAGCTCGTAGTAGTAGGCTACCGTCCTCACTGTTCAGTCTGTGTCATCTGTCATCAAAATATAACGTTTGCTTTGTAAATAAAAAAATCCATAATAATGGTCAGTCTCCGGGTAAGTACATTTACTGTTTCTACTCTGAATAGAGGTGTGTGTATGTGTGGGAGTAGCCTCTGCTGTTTTTTTACAGTTATTGAGCAGCCTCTGCTGTTTTTTTTACAGTTATTGAGCAGCCTCTGCTGTTCTTTTACAGTTATTGAGCAGCCTCTGCTGTTTTTTTACAGTTATTGAGCTGAATCAATTTTCCTTTCACTGTATCAGCCAGAGGCTAGATGACACTGTTGTTGTTTCTTGTAGTGTTCAAATATTTCTGTTAACGGAGTGTATGTTGATGTACATAGGATTTATTGTTTTGTTTTTGTTTTTTACCGTGGTTATTGGGTATTGAGAATCATGGAATTTCATTGGGTATTGAGAATCATGGAATTTCACTGGTATTGGTATTGTTGGCTTATGGCTCTTTTGCAGAATAATAATGGACCCAAGTCAGGGGAAGTAGCGTTCCTTGTTGTTTATTCCGAAAATATAGGACATGTTCAGCCTTCTTTCCATCTTTCTTGTGGTATGTCCAGATGTCTTTGTGCTTGAACAGCACATTTATTTTAGACAAATCTTTAACACATCTCCTCCACTATCTGTCTGTGGTCCAATCATATAAGTGCAATGTATGCTCCAACCTCCCTACATTCTTGGTTCCACACATGGGATGTATGGACAGGACGTATGGGGGATGTGTGGGGTAATGAGCACCACATGTCCAACCATTGCCCTTTGTGCCGTTTCCAAGGATGGAAAGAAAATGGCACATATTTGCAAAGCAACATAACTCTATGTGGTGTCCTCTAACATGCTGTAAAACTTGAGGGAACGGCATACCAGACCACTTTTCATTGTGGAAGCGCAGTAGCTTCATTACTAACCCATCATGTGCTTAGAAGGCCCTTAGCCCGGGGCTTAAGATGCTCTTAGACCTGGGCTAAGGTGCAGTGTGAACATGTCTAGTTTGGTTGGATGTATAACAAAATTAATCTCTAAAGCAAATGAAAAAAAGCATATCCTGGGGTGGAGGTTTAATCTTTCGGGTTTCACTACTTTTATATTTGTGGTTATAACCAATATGTAATGTAAATGGATCATCGTGTATTTGGCATTACATTATTCCAGAGAACCTCAGCTAATATATGTGTGCATGGAAATGTTCTTATAAGGTACTGTTTGAGGGACAAATTCACAATAAAATAAATTATTTTATTATCAGACCACAACCTTCTGGAATAGTTCTGACAATCCAAAAATATTTTCCTTACACAAATATGCATTGTATCACAATAAATGTGAACAAAAACAATGAAATAATTCACCTTTTGTGCAAGCAGTCCAATATGTTTTTGACACCCATTATTATTTTCTATTTATCATTGAAATCAGACCACATACAACCCTGTGGAACAGTTCTGCCATTCAAAAAATACTTTTCAAACCCTTTTTCTTACACAAATATGCATTGTATCACAACAAATGTGAACAGAACAATGAAACAATTGACCTTTTTTCATGCAGTCCAAAATGTTTATGACACCCATTATTATTATTATATTAATTATTGAAATCACAAACAACATTGTGGAACAGTTATCCTATTCAAAATATGATAAGCAGACTATCGATAATGAACGCATTTGTATTACATTATTTCATGATAGCCCGAGATCAGTTGTGCAAATCGAACTTGTATTAATTACAAATGCAGAAAAAAAACTACTTTTTTAAATCCCATGAACATCCTCATATTATGTTTACAGAAGAAATGTTTTATATCATATATATAATACAAACGATGTATATAGCGATGTACACCTTTGTAATCCCTGTAGCCTTTACACATTAGCCTTTCAAAGATGCATGGTCAATGTCATTGCCTGGTGAAAAGTTGTCCTGCGGCAGGCTTATAAGCAGATGGAGATCTGGAACAGATTTTTACTAATTCAAAATGTCCACCAAACCCTTAAAGTGAAGTTTACCTCCACCACAAATAGTATCTATTAACTGTATGGCTTTTGCCACTGGCCGTTTTAACAGCAAATTTTCCATTCCTGAATGACATTGATACAATAACTACTGTATCAATATAGGTGATGACAACAGACTTTTACATCAAGTGAAAAGACAAGAGAATCATGTAGCCAAAGAAGTGTTTGACTATCTCTTAGAAATGCTAAGACATCATTTGAAAAGCCACCAGAAATTGTCGCAATATAACAGTAAACTAGTGATGGCTGTTCTTCTAGCAGTAGGATATTATGCTAGCAGTGCTAACTCATAGTTTCTTTTTCAAAATAAAAGCCATCATTAAACTATATAACTCAACATTTTTAGAAATCTTGTCAGTCAAACTAGTCTGTCATTTTATGTTTAAAGTCTGTTCCAATGTTGTTCTTTCCTGTTCTTTTTGACATACTAGATTGTTAACTATGTGGCCTTATAAATGTCAATGATGGCTTTTATTGTGGTAATGAAAAGCATAATACCCTGCTGTTAAAATAACGCTAATGCAGCCTCGTCCAGCCATCAATACAGTAAACAATTTCATTTTAGGCTTCCCGTTCTTACAGAAGGTTATAGCCAACCTTAATGTTTTTGTATTTTCTGAACAAATCCTGTTTTACCATTAACCGTTTTAACAGCGCATTAGCCATTCATAAATGACATTGAGGATCTATCAATATAGATGATGATAACTGACTTTTTGTCAAGTGAAAAGACAAGAGAATCAGAGGCAGTGAAGTGTTTGTCTATCCTGAACAAATCCAAATTGCCACCAGAACTGTTTAATTTTAGGCTTCCTATTACGTAGCTACATAAAGTTATTGCCATTAAAGTTTTTGTCTGTCCTGAACCTCAGACATAATGTGTGTTGACTGTTATAGGAGTTGAACGCAGGACCTGTTGTTCAGTAGCCTGCGTCTCTGACCACTACGCTATTTAACAAGGGGTAGTCAGTCAGTCAGGGACGGACTCAGTAAGTGACATTTGCTCTTCTAGGCCGGCTCCGCTTATGCCGTCCAGCAAAAATAAAGAGACCCCTTCTAATTTTTATTAAATCATGTATGGCAGCCATTCCATCCCAGTGTCTGTGAAGTTCCAACACAAGTACACTTGGTACACTTTATTTTACTTAATGAAGTACTGATTAGGTGATGACCTGAACCAAATCTTATTTAACAAGGAAAAGTACCATTCAACAACTGTAGAATGACATCAAGTGACTTACAAAAAGAATGGCAAACAGCTGCTGGGATGAAGTGCACGGCATGGACGGTTCGAAACAGGTTACTGAACCCCATTGAAAACCTCTGGAATTTGATCAAGAGAAAGATGGATGGCCACAAGCCATCAAACAAAGCCGAGCTACTACTTTTAATTTTTGTGCCAGGAGTGGCTGAAAGTCACCCAACAGCAATGTAACAGACTGAAGAGCATGCAAAGACGCATGAAAGATGTGATACAAAATCAGGGTTATTCCAACAAATAGTGATTTCTGAACTCTTCCTAAGTTAAAACATTCATATTTGTTGTGTAAAAATGTATATGAATTAGTTTTCTTTGCATTATTTGTGGTCTGAAAACAATTATGTTTTTGGTTATTTTGACCAGTTATTTTCTACAAATGAATACTCTAAGTAACAATATTTGTATTGGGAATTTGGCAGTAATGTTGTCAATAGTTTATGGAATAAAACTTTTTTTCATTTTACACATATGAATAGTAAAACCAGAGAAACTGATTATTTTGCAGTGGTGTCTTAATTTTTACATAAATGAATGGTAACTGAGAACAGGTGCATCCTCAGGGAGCAATTCTGCCATCAATCTCCAGCTGGCAGCCAGTGCACTGACTTGGTGCCACGCCGAAAAGGAAGGGGAGCTGCTGTGCCACACGGAGCAGACCGTACCCCCCAGACACAACTCTGAGGTATTCTGGGTGGCAAATATGGAATGCTGATGTCAGGGAGGGGTTGCAGATACCTGGACCCAGTTGCATTCTTCAGGCGTACAAATCCACTAGATCTGGGGCGGTATGTCAGAGTGAACTGGAAGCGCTTGAAGAAGAGTGTCCACCAGGCATGGAAGGGGTTGAGGCACTCCGCTGCCCTAATTTATTCAAGGTTCCGGTGGTCGGTCAGGACAATCCACTCTTCCAATGCCAACTTGACCACCAGTAGTTCCAAGTCACCCGCGTCTTAGTTCCTCTCCGCAGCAGAACGTTCCTTGGAGTAATAGGTGTTCCCCCTTTGCATACAGATGGTGTTTATGGAGACACGGCAAGACAGCACAGACGTGGGCCATGTGTTATGAGTATGTTGCGGAGTAAATCAGAATATCAATTATGTACACCACAATATAGCTTCCCAACATATCCCAGAACACCTCGTTAAGGAAAGCTTGCAACACAGCAGGTGCGCTGGATAACCACCAGTTATTCACAGTAGTTCGATGCCATGCTGAACGTTGTCAATGCACTCCAGCTGTCCGGCTTAGTGAAGATGTTTGCCCCTCTCAGCTGCTATGTGGCCAATGGGACAAGGGGCATTGGGTAGCAGTACTTGTCCATGAGTTCAGTCTGCTGTAAATGGCCTCAGCCCCCAGTTCCTTCTTTTAGATGAAAAATAAACTTGCTGAAGCAGGGGAGGTGGAGTGGCGTATGTGCCGCAGCTCCAACGTCTCTGATGTACATTTCCATCACGTCGTTTTCGGCCATAGAGAGTAGGTAGATCCTGTTCCCCTTGAGGTGCCTCTGGTAGGAGGATGATGGCGCGGTCCAGAAGTGGTGGGGAGGGAGACACCTGGCTTTGTCGCTGAAAAACAGCCCACTTATGTCCGAGTACTTTGGCGGAATGTTTGCTGGGAGGGCACACTCTGAGCTTCTGCAACGACATGGCTCTGCATGTGACAGTCAGGCAGGCACATCGTCGACCATCCCTGAATCTTCTGCTTGCTCCATGCGATGGAGTGTTCATGATGTTGGAGCCACAGAAGACCCAGGATGATGGGCTCTGGCTCCCTCCAAGAGGGTAGGAGATGGGAAGGGCGTGCTGGCCGGGTACAGACCCGGAGCAGGCCATCGTAACAATCGCCCAGCTAGACAGAACTGCTTACACACATCAGCTCTATCTGGTACTCAGAGCTGCCTTATACCATCCACTGATGCCACCATCGACAAGGCTACCCCTTAGATGCAGAAGCCGTTCGCCCTGAGCCCGACCCTCTATGGGATGGTCAAAAACAGCACAGGATTGCGCCATAAATCTGGGAAACACCCTAAGCTCCCCAGAACCACTGTCCCACAGCGCCATTGCCCATTTGAGGGCTCGCCCAGTGAGAAGGAATATTATTGCGGTCACCTTCTCATAGTCAGTGACCAGCTAGTCGCTGGGACAGAAATAATTACTCAAATCAAGTATTAGGATATTCATGGTGTGAGTCAGCACACGGTAATCATAAATGTTTTAAAAGTATTTCTGACATTTACTTTCTTGCTGTAACGTGCACTAGGTATGGATTAAAACATTAAAATATTAATTCCCAGCGCAAGATACTTTTTACACAGAAATTCTGCTAAGAAGACACGTGGAAATACACATTTTTTTGTAATATTTTAACAAATGTTGACTTAATATGCATTCTCATTTATCACTGTGATGATTGTGCCCTCTGCTGCCTCTACTCCCCCTGCAGCAGGCAGGCTTCAGCGGTCGACGTCACCGCCCATCTGATTATTTCACCTGTTGTCTTGTTTAGCGCACACCTGGTCCTCATTTACATGATTCCCCCCAGTATATGTGTTCCTTCTGCTCCCCTGGCCTATGTGTGTAATTGTCTTGTTTCAAGAGCTCTGCCGAACTTTGTTTATATATGTTATTTGTTCTTTATTAAAATACACCCTTTGTCAACTCTACTGTTCCGCTCCTCCTTCAAAAAGTCCTGACAGAATCACACACCTTCGTTATGTAACACAGAGGAGCTAAAGTTAAAGAACATCCGTCCATGCTGGCCAGCCTAGGTGCCGCGATGGAAAACATATTGAAAGAGGTACAGCGCCTTGAGCTGAGCCAGCAGAGCACTGCAACACCGACCATATCACCACCTCCCCAGACTAAGCTTCCACGCATCTTGGGAGTGGTGCACTTCCTGCTTCACTGGGACTACGATGGGACGGCGGCCCGCTGCCAGGGTTTCCTGCTACAAGTGGACTTCACGCTTAAGTCGATCCATCCTGCATTAACGGTCGTCCAGAAGATCTCCTCGCTCATCTCCTGCCTGTCCAGGAAAGCCCTGGATTGGGCCTCTGCCGTTTGCAACACTGAGGGGCCTACCCAGGGTAGCTATCCCGAGTTCGTACGCCGTTTTCAGGCTGTTTTCGACCATCCACCCGAGGGAAGAGAGACGGGTAAACAGCTCTTCCATCTACAGCAGGGGACGAGGTCGGAGCAGGAGTTCGCACTGGAGTTCCGAACCCCGACAGCGGAATTAGGGTGGAAAGAGCGGGCCCTCATCGATCATTTGCTGCAGCCTTCAGGAAGACGTCCGGAGGGAGCTAGCGTGCCGAGACTACTCTCTTTCAACCAGCTGGTTGAGATGTCCATCTGCCTTGACAATCTGCTGGCTGCCCGAGGACATCCAGGAAGAGGCCCGCTCATTCCACCACACACCTGGACACCGCCGTCCTCATGGATCTGGGGGAGGCTGCACGCCCGGGCAGAGGTCTGGGAGGACAGGTGTGGAGAGACTCCAAGGGGAAACAAGGCCATTCCTCTGCACCACACCCTTTTCCCTCCAGTTGAGGCGATGTGCAAGACACTTCCATATCACCTCAGGAAGCGCCTCTCCCCTCTCTTAGTGTACCATTCTGGTCAGGTTCCCCAGTTTTCCACTCACGTCCCAGTGCTGGTAGATTCAGGCGCTGCTGGGAATTTCATTTATTTGCTTTATGCGTGCGCATTCCCCTCAATGTCCTTACCAGCCCCCTACCCGTGGGAGCGTTGGACAACCGACCATTAGAGTCAGGTTTTTTACTGAGCGTACAGTTCCTCTTCTTCTGATCGCCAATGGCAGGCACAGTGAAACACTCTCCTTCCATGTTATCAACTCTTCCACATTCCCTGCTGTGTTAGGTTTCCCTTGGTTAGCTCTCCATGATCCTGTTATTTACTTGTCTAGTCAGGTTCTGGGTGGTCACAGAAGTGTCGAGGTAGGTGTTTGGATGTTTCCGTTGGCTCGACCACAGTGGAAAGTCCAGACAGCGCTCCCACCGTGCGAATTCCCCTGAATATCTGGACTTAGCCATGTTTTTTTCTAAGGCTAAGGCCGCTGTGTTTCCCCCTCGCAGACCGGGGGATTGTGTGATAAAACTCACGGAGGGAGCCGTACTCCCTAAGGGTCGCGTGTATCCACTATCCCGTACCGAGACGGCGGCGATGGCCGGGTATGTTGAGGAGGCTCTGGGACAGGGGAACATTAGGCCCTCCAAGTCACCGGTCTCCTTGAGTTTGTGAAAAAAAAGGACGGTTGTTTGCGCCTGTGCATTGTTTACAGGGCGCTGAATAAGATAACCATCCCTTTTAGCTCCCCTTTTTCTTTGATCTCTGTGGAAGTTGAGAAGATGCACAGGGCACGCTTTTTCACAAAATTGGACCTCTTGAGTGCCTAAAACCTGGTGCGTATCCGGGAGGCGGATGAGTAGAAGACAGCCTTCAGTACCACCTCTGGCCACTATGAGTATTCAGTGATGCCATACGGTTTGATGAATGCCCCATCAGTCATCCCATCCTTCATCAACGATGTGTGCAGGGACATGTTATGCAAAGGCATGGTGGTGTATATTGATGACATCCTAATATTCACAGGTACCCACGCTGAGCATGTCTCGTTGGTGCGCAGAGTGTTTGGTAGGCTGTTGGAGCATGACCTGTACTTGAAAGCTGAGAAATGTCTGTTCTTCCAGTCGTCTGTGTCCTAATTGGGGTATAGTTTTTCCTGCACAGGTGTGGCGATGGAGGAGCCTCACATTGACGCTGTGCGTAATTGGCCGACCTAACCCTAACCCAACCTTGGTGAAGGGAGTACAATGATTTTTAGGTTTCTTCAATTATTACAGGAGGTTTATCCAGGGCTTAGCCAGGTCGAGGCTCCGATCACCTCCCTTTTGACAGGAGGGGCGAACCCTGGTTGCCATGGACCGTGGAGGCGGAGCGGGGGTTTGTGGAACTAAAACATCCTGGCCCATCCTGACCCTTCGCTCCAGTTCGTTGTGGAGATGGACGCGTCCGACCGTAGGGCCCGGCGAACAGGGAGACGTAACACACTACGTCCCTCTGCATTTTTTTCTCAGAAGCTCAGTGCGGAGGAGCGGAATTACAATGAGGGTGATTGTGAGCTGTTTGCCGTGGTTAGAGCCCTGTTGGTGTGGAGGCACTGTCTTGAGGGGGCCAAACACCCTTTCCTTGTCTGTACTGACCACCGCAACCTGGAGTACATGTGGACTGCGAGGAGGCTGACCACTCACCTGGCAAGGGGGGCAATGTTCTTCACCCGGTTTGTTTTCTCCCATACGTACAGGCCGGAGAGTAAGAACATCAGGGCAGACGTGGAGAGGACAGTGGATGATGCTCATGTGCTGCCGGTGATCTGGGAATTGGATGCCACACATAGGTGCTGCCGTCTGTCCGTGACTGGCTAATCTACTGGGCCCATACATCTCCATCCTATAAATCCACAAACGCTTCGTGTCTGGAGGCAGCCTACCTCCTGCCTTGACTCGTTCATTACATTTTGTAACTTACCTGGTCAAGCCCCTACTCATATTACTCACACATTAAACACCGAAATGATAACAGGTCATTCTCAGGTCATGCTATGATCTCTTCAACAGATAAACAGAGAACACTATGGTCTGTTAATTACTCATTTACCTAGGTCACAGCATACTAAATGAAACTGCTATAGAAATGAATATGAACGCATAACTGCCAATGTAATACAAACTAATAAAATCTAAATATCTTATTCTTGTCTCAGTTTAAAATTTCCATCACATTCCATACTTTTATCAATACCAAATATGGTAACGATAGTTATTTTGTTACTCCAGTTTTATGAGTGGAGCATCACCCATAGGGGCTTCGCTCCTATTGGTTTACCCCACTGCCATTCAGCAGGTACTGGAAATGCAAATTTTGCAAATATCAGAAAGGCACACATACAGAATAACCTTTCTTCATGAGAAAAGCATTCAGAGACCCATCAAGGTGACACTCTTCTCAGAACTGTTACCAGTTACGAAAGTAACTAGTGTTTTAATTCCTTGAAGCTTTGCCCATAGCTTACATTCTTTCCTATTGGTTTTAGGACAATGTGTGCAACCCGAATGTACCCAACAGGACAGATCTAGGCTACAGATCTACTTCCATTCTGCTCTGTGATGAAAATTTCATCGATAGACACTCTTAAAGGAGTAAGAACAGAGACAAAATGCTTTTGGCACAATTGGCAGTTTATTTGCAAATAGAGAGACGCGTCAAACACTTACAGAGTAATCATTCGAGGAGCCTCTAAATGAAATTCATGGAAAGTCAGTATATATTACAGTTAAAAGGGGTGTGGTAAGATGCTACCCATCAATCTTAGGTCACACATGTTTTACCCAAAGGGAGGGTTCTCCCCTCACCTTATCCTTCCTGCCATAATATTTACTGTTGTGTTTGTCCCTACCTTCCCACAACAACCACATTCCTAAGGATCAATGGACAGATACCCTTATTGGTTTAGTCAGTTGAGCAGATGGTCAGAGTACCCAGTGATCCTCTGACATTATACAGATGTGTGTCACAACCAAAGACAAGAGTTAACATACCAGGCAATAGATAAGCAAACATGTCTCCAATGCACATGAGTTAAGAAATTGCCACAACAGCCGGCACAAACATATGTGTACTGAAAACTCAGGCAAAAAATTAATCCACACACAGCACCAACCCACCCAACACTTCCTCAATCAGTAAACACTGAATCGGAATCCTCGGAGCCAGCGAGAGACCAAATCTAGGACCCAGTGCACACCAGGCATGCACTCTAACCATTTGGCCACCAGTGCCCACCAGCATCACCAGTGAACACACACCCCAAAACAGTGTGCAAGTTAACAATAGCAATGTGCTCTGATAACTGATCTAGCTAGCAATGTTTGCCCTGCCGGATTTTAACACCGGTCTGCAGCTAATATGTTGAGTAGGTGACTGACAGCAGTAGAGCATTACAACAATAGTAGTAAGTCATCATCATCTTCTTCATCTGCTTATCCGTTATCAGGTCGCAGGGGCAGGAGCTCCAGCAGGGGACCCCAAACCTCCCCACACAACAGTAGTGCACAACGGAATGTGGAAAGGAGAGTCTACTGTGGATGACCCATTTCCGTATTAACTATTAAAAAATTGTAGTTTGAAAAGATAAATCCTGTCAACTTTCTGAATAAGAAAATGGAAAGTCAAATGGGCATACCCAAGGAATGGACAAGGAACGTCAGTAAACAAAATGAAAGTGGTTTTAGAGATAAATGTCATCCGGATTGGAATAGTTCATGTCAATTAGGTAATTGGTGTTGTAACAATGTAGTTTTTAAATGAAATACAAATAATGAATTTGGAAAAAATAAGAGGTGTACCTTTCAGAACGGTGTTAATGGAACACACCACACTTTTTTAGATCTCTGACTCATATGTATAGTGAGAAATTAAAAAGAGTGGTTTCGAAAGATATATTTCTGTAAATTCACCGAAATTAAAAATGAAAAAATTAAGGGGCATACGCTTGACAAGGAAGGTTTGTGAACAAAATGTAAGTGGTTTTAGAAGTCCATGTCTTCTGGATTGGAATCTATTTGTCACATCGGGACCATTCTCACCCACACCTCCTCACTTCGGACGGTCATCCTCCCCGGTTTATTGATGACTGGTCTCTCGGACCGGTTGAACACAACGCCCTATGGTCTTTTCAGCTCCCCGGTCACTCCTACCCCAGCGTTAACCCTGTTCCATCGCAGTGAGTACTGGGTTATCTTTCCTGATTATCTTACATTCTGGATCTACGTTCTGTTGGCCATCATGTCGTGTTCTTTTGTTTAATGGTTAAGTTGGAGAACCGACTTCCCTGTCTTGTTCTTTATTGCCCTGCATTCTGGATATACGTTTTGTTGGCCACAGTACCTTATTATTTTATGTGAAGTTGAGTTGGAGACCCGTTTGGCATAAATAAAAACACATTGTGCCTGTTTCCTGCATCTTACTGCCTACTACCATTACACTATTAAAACAGTTCATGTAAATTTGGTAAATGAGTTGTAATAACAATTGTAGTTTATTTTATACAGAAAATTGGATAATAGAACACAAGTGTTCAGGATCAGGGTGGAGGAGGTGAAGTTGTCTAACCGAACAGACTGGGGTCTGTTGGTTTGTAAGTCCAAACTCCAGTTTCTGAAAGAGGGGCTGATCCCCAGGTCATGGAGTTTGTTGACTGCCTAGAGGGCTGGGGTTGAATGCCGAGCTGAAGTCTATGAATAGCCTTCTCACATAGGTGGTGGTTTGTCCAGGTGGGTCAGGGCAGAGTGTAAAGCCGTGGAGATGGCATTCTTAATAGACCTGTTCGACTGGTAGGCAAAGTGGTAGGGATCCAGTGTTGGGGAGGCAGGACTTAAGGTGGGCCAGAACCTGTCTTTGGAAGCACTTCATGATTGTTGAGATTCAACCAGATGGAAGTCATTCAGGCTAGATGCGGTTGACTGCTTGCAGACTGGCACGATGGTTGTGGTCTTGAAGCACGTTGGGACAACCGCCTGGGCCAGTGACATGGTGAACATGTCAGTAAAGACCTCGGCCAGCTGCCCAGCACATGCTCTGACCACACGTCCGGGAAGGCCTTCGGGAACAGCAGCCTTGCGTGCATTTACCCTGCTTAGTGCAGACGACACTTCTGCAGTGGATAGTTTAGTTCTTGGATACAAACAAGAGCGGGATTTGGGGAAGCTCTGTAGGTCTGTAGGTCTTCAATGTCTTGGGAATTTGAAAGTCCCTGCTGCCTTTATTGTTCGTGGGGCGTCTTTTAGAACAGGGAGTTCATTCCTGTTAACAATTTGTCCCTGCTACCTTTCTTAATTGTGGTTTTACAAATGTATATCTTATGACCTGACTTTTTGTTCAGTCTAATACGAAATACATTCTCAGACTAGATATTGACTCAAAAACAGTAACCACATCAAGTACACAAATGTTGAACAAGAAATAGAAATACACACAATATTGCATCTTATCAATATGATACTATCATTTGGAATGGACCTAATCAATTCTTCACAAACATTTGGTGATATTTGATGACATTTTATTCGTTTATGAATAATGAAAATATGGTCATGACATTGATCCAATTTGGTCTCATTTAGAAAGAAAGGAATATAGCCTAATGAGCAAAGGAACCAGGCAAGCCTAGTTCAGCCAACCCACAATAAAAAGTAGTAAATGTTGTTCCCTTACTGGATTCAAACCTGGGTCTCTCATGTGAGATGCTATGTCTTTAACCACTGCAGCAGGAAGCTACAGCCCCCTCTAAAAGTACTGGAACGGCAAGGCAAATTCCTTTGTTTTTGATGGTCACTGAAGACATTTGGGTTTAAGTTCAAGAGATGAGCATGAGAGTTCCGAATTTCTGCTTTCATTTCCTGGTATTCACATCTAGATGTGTTAAAACAACTTAGGACATATCACCATTTGTATTAGACCACAGCATTTTTAGGTGCGCAAAAGTAATAAAACAAATAATCTTAAAGTAAATAACATTTAATATTTGGTGGCATAACCCTTGCTTGGAATAACTGGCTCAAGCCTATGACCCATCAACATCACCACACTGTTGCATTCTTCATTTGTGATGTTGTTCCAGGCTTTTACCGCAGCTTCTTTCAGTTCTTGTTTGTTTCGAGTGTTTCTCCCTTCATTCTCCTCTTAAGGAGGTGAAATGCATGCTCTATTGTGTTAAGGTCAGGTGATTGACTTGGCCAGTCTAAAACCTTCCACTTTTTTCCCCTGATGAAGTCCTTTGTTTTGTTGGCAGTGTGCTTTGTGTCATTGTCCTGCTGCATGATAAACTTCCTCCCGATTAGTTTCAATGCATTTCTCTGTAAATTGGAAGACAAAATGTTTCTGTACACTTCTGAATTCATTCTGCTGCTACCATCATCATCATAAATATTAATGAGCCTGTTCCAGAAGCAGCCATGCATGCCCAAGCCATGACATTACCTCCACCATGCTTCACAGATGAGCTTGTATGCTTCGAATCATAAGCAGTTCCTTTCTCTCTCCACACTTTGGCCTTTCCGTCACTTTGGTAGAGATTAATCTTGGTCTCATCAATCAATAACATTGAGTTCCAGAACTTTTGTGGCTCATCTCTGTACTTCTTTTCAAATTTCAATCTGGCCTTCCGATTAGTTTTTCTTGTGTTGTGGCCTCTATATTTCTGCTCTCTGAGTCTTCTTAAAACGGTGGATTGTGATACCTTCACCTCTGCACTGTGGAGATTGTTGGTGATGTCACTAATGTTTTGGGGGTTTTCTTCACAGCTCTCACAGTATTTCTGTCATCAACTACTGTTGTTTTCCTTGGCCGACCTGTCTGTTGCTCAATACACCAGTAGTTTCTTTCAATGGCTTGCTTTTCTCCCATAGACAGCTCTCTGGTCTTTTATGTTGGTTTATCCTCTTCGACAAGAAATGCAGTCTTTATAGGTTCAAACCAAGGATGGAAACTTAAACTAGTCATGCAGAGCTATTTAAAGTTTGAACAAACAACCTAAAAGGCAACAACTGTGCACCAAAAAACATCTGTCAGTCACATGTTCCAATAGTTTTGCTGACTTAAAGTGTGGTATGTGCTGAGTTGTTTAACACATCTAGATGTGAATACCAGGAAATTAAAGCTGAAATTCTGAACTCTCTCATAATAATATTTTGATTTTAAACCCAAATGTCTTCAGTGAACAATAAAAACAAAGGAATTTGCCTTACCGTTTCAATACTATTGGAGGGGACTGTATATGTTTGCTACGTGTTGGTGTAGCATCTCGACATTAGATCATTTTGTCATGCATTAACATCACACCAGGTTTGAATATTCCACTAGACACCATTAAGCATTGTTTTAACCTGAAGTTTATCTCCACCACAAATAGCATCTACAACTTGTATGGCTTTTGCCACTGGCTGTTTTAAATTCTTACTATCCAGTAATAAGCTTACTAATGTCTACTACTTACTACTTGGTATAGTCATAAGAATTGGGCAATTGCTAGCGAGACTGAAGATTACACTGCCAAAGCTATTTTATTTCAAGGAACAAAACCATTTCGTTTTTTTTTTCATTCATGAATGACATTGATACAGTAACAATCTACAGTATCAATTTACATGACCATAACTGACTTTTTCGAACATTAACAATCGTGGAAAACCCTACTCTTTTTCTGCTCAGTTTTGATGAAGCCAGAACAAATCCTAATGCATCGTTTGTTTGGATTGTGACAAGACTAACGCGGAACCTATCGTTTGGCGGGCCGCTTCTCTAAGTGCTACGCTATTCAAAAAGGAGTAGTCAGTCAGTCAGTCTTGACTGGCTCCACTTACGCTGAACCTAACACAAGTGCACACAAAAAACTGTAGGAATTAGCAATCTTCTAGTACAGTACAGTACATTGTTAGGGCGACATTTGTATTGTAAAGGAAACTAAAACCTGGGTCGAGACAATATTATTGATAGGTTGATTGTGACATGATTAGGTAAAAATAGTAAAACTGATGATTTAGGTACATGTCAATCAAATTTATTTTATAAAGCCCTTTTTACTTCAGCAGTTGCCACAAAGAAGCTTTCACAAAACACCCGGCCTTAAACTCCAGGGAGCAAACAATAGTTGTGATGAACTTGAGTGGCTAGGAAAAACTCTCTAAGAAAGATGAAATGTAGGAAGAAACCTAGAGAGGAACCAGGCTCTGAGGAGTGACCAATCCTCTTCTGGCTGTGCCACAGGTGTGTATGATGTATGATGATTTGTAAAATCAGAGTGGGGATTTTAAGTTGAAGCATTTAGCTCAGAGTTGTATTATATGGCAAAAAGATACAAACGTGCCTAGAAGGTTGGGGGATTAATTAGCATGAACAACGCTCATTCTTTGACAGCATCAGTTCTGTAATTACTGGTACACAAAACATTTGTAAATACGTCTCTTCAAATTGTAAAATGGGGGTTAACGCGAGACCATTGTCTGCAAAGTGACGGAATATACCCTACATTTACTACTGGTGGCTTTTATTGTGCCAAAGCGCACACTGGGCACAGACGATGCAACTTCTACTCCCTAGGACCCTCATGGAGCCAGGCCCGCAGGGGTTGACCCTACATGGGGAACGCCCCGATTGAGGTCCAACGCTTGCACTGGGGTCTCCCTACGTGCCTCGGACAACCGCGTTCTCATAGTCACTGTGGATAACTGAATCCCCAGAAACACCACCAGTTGACTAGGTCGCGGCACGCTCTTTTTCCAGTTCACCGCAAACCCCAACTGCGTGAGGTGACTCACCAATTGGAAAGTGTGAACCCTGGCCTATTCTGCCGAATGTGCCAGCACCAGTAGGTCAACCAGGTAGGCCAGAACTCTGACACCCTGACCCCGCAGCGGGTCCAACGCTGCCTCCACGCACTTGGTGAAAGTGCGCGGGGCCAACGCGTATCTGAACGGTACCCTCGAGTACTCGTAAGCCTGACCCTGGAACGCAAACAGCAGGAAATTCCTGTGGTGTGGCAGGATGGGGACATTGAAGTATGCATCCTTCAGGTCTATGCTGAACCAAAAGTCCCCGGGGTGGACACACTCCAGGAGACGTTTCGTCGTGAGCATGCGAAACGGCTGCTTGGACACACCCGTTCAACAAGCGCAGGTCCAAAATCGGCCTCATGCCGCCAGTCTTTGTAGGGGGAATCTAACGGGACCACAGAAACTGCCTACTTCTCCAGGAGGTCCGCAATCTCCCCCTTCAGGGCAGCGACCTTCATCCGAGATGCCATGACTGTCTCCACGAGATCTGAGAACGGGGGCGCGCGCAGTGGAACTGCAGCGCGTAACCCTTCCACAGGGTCTTGTCCAGCCAATCTGGAAGCGCGCGAAGCCGACACCACTCTGAGTAGAACAGAAAGAGCGGTTGAGCACGAAGTTGAGGTGCTGTGGCTAACCCCTGATTGTACACGGTCTCCACCCCGACCGCCACCGGAGGGCCGTCTGCGAACAGCCATCCTGCCTATGGCGGGGCCTCCCCAAAAGGCAGGAGAAGACACCAGTGCCGCCTGCGCCGGGCCATCCATCCCCCACACCCGGTTACAGCCATAACCAAGGGGATAGAGGTCCCAGCCGTCGGTGCAGTAACCAATACGTCGTCAGGCAGGGCGTGCCAGGGCGTGCCACTTTGCCCCACTCATACCTGCATAGGCCCCCGCGACCCTCAGCCACCACAGTGGTGGTAGGAGGGGAAGCCACAGGTTCATGGAGTCGGGGACCAGCGTCTTCAGTCAGAGACCGAGGTCGAGGAGACCGCTCGCTAAGCATAGCCGTACTCACCACTGGCGTCTGCAGTAAAGGCTCACTCACTGATAAATAAGGTTCACCAAACGTTTTATTTATCGTAACTGAGGAGCTCTCCACCAAACGCACACAGGGTGGAGAAGCGCCCGAGGGACACTCCTCCCCAAGGAGTCAGGTGCAACGCCTCTTAAAGGGCGGGGCCCTCTGGCCACCCTCCTGCTGGCGGTGAGTTGGAAGAGGAGCAGGCCGTGGGAGATGAGAAGCCGGCCCCTCGTGCTGCGGTGGATGATCTGAGGCCTCAGCAACACCGACCCCCCTGGTCCGACGTCTATTCTGGCGACGACAAAGCTTCTCTCTATTGACGCCGAGACCCCTGGACCTCGGAACGGCCCGGTGGGCCAGTAGTGGAAAGATGGACGGGCAGTAGCCCTCCCAGACTGCTGCTCTCCTGCCTACGTAGTTTCTGGCTTGCCAGGGCCTCCATTACCACCATGCAGAAGAGTGCGTCCACTTGTAAAGGTGCTTTGAGGAAGGGCACCTTCTCCGGCTCGTTCAGAGAGGTGAGTGACAGCCAGAGATGCCGATGCTGGACCACCGAAGTCGCCATCACCCTGCCAGCTGCCAGGGAATTGGCCTGCATCAACTTAAGAATGGCAGCTGACGCCCGGTGCACCTCAGCCCCCTCTTCCCGAGACAGTGGGGCAGGGTTCTCTGTGAGCCGTGTCAATGAGGCTGCTAGGAGGCCCACATCCCTGTCCGCCTCATCCTCCCCAAGGGAGTCCCCTCCCGAGAGGAGAGATAAGGCATCCTTCAAAGAAACCGTCTCAGTAAAATATATGAGGGAGAATGGCGCGAGCGGCACATACAGGCTCCAAACTAGCAGCAGCACGTGGGTGCACCGATCCCAAACACACACAGCAAAGTGTGTGCGTGTCCATAGTCGAGTCTAACTCTGCACACCGGCACGTCAGCAAAGACGGCAGCGGGCGGGGCTGTGCCGTGCTAATTGCAGATGATGAAGCCGTCCTCGGCTGTCAAGAAGTCATCGTATTGCATAAATTAACTTTTCTATTAAGAAAAAAGGGGAGGCTGAAGCAGGGTATGCGACCTGCTTATATAGCCGAGGACGGTGTCCACAGGCAGGTCGATTTGCATATTTTAAAGTTCAGTGGCTGCCTTGTGGCAGAGGGATAAACCAATAGGAGCGAAGCCCCTATGGGCAAAGCTTCACGATATAGAACTATTCAGTATAACAACGTTTGTAGTCTTTGCCCATTCTGCAACAAGACAAAGACTTATGCAAATAGCCATCCAAACCTATCTTTAGAGATTTCACTCCGATAGACACATACTTTGGTATTGTTAAGGCTACCGTGTGACTACCAAAAGGCATTCATCACATCGTTTTATTGCACAGGGTCAGTGGTAAGCTGTGCTTTCCCTTGTGTAGATTATGTGCAGTCTGAAAATCAGGTAAGTGACTGTTCGCATACTGATTCAGAAAGAGCTTTACCTGGTACCTGCCTGGGATTCTAGCAAGCTGGTTAAGGCAGCTGAGAAAGGTAATCGCATTGTGAATATATTCAAAGTCTGGGGTTTCACCAGGACATCAGACTGCAATAAGTGGTTGTTGATGATGCTAAGTTTTTTAGAAATATCATGAAAAGGAGGGTAAGCAACTTGACAAGTAGAACATTATTATTAACGGTGCTAAGCAATCTTTGGCTAACCTGGCAATGAATAGTCTTTGGGGGAAGATGGGTGAGCGGACTAACCTTATGAATACAAGGTTAATTACAGATCCGGAGGAGTTTAGCCACTCTCTTTTCTCCAGTGAAATTGAAGTTAGTCATTTCTCTTTTATCTTATACACTGTTTCGATGGTACAGAGGTGTCACGTCCCCGCCTCCGCAAGAGCGCAGCAGAGGGCGCCCGCACTCCTGAGGTCCAGTGCGCACCAGTTCTCACACCTGTCATCAATCACCACTCACACACCTGTCTCCACTCACCTCATCACCACGCATAAAAATACAACTCCCTGCCATATCAATGGTTCATGTTTACATGCCACATCTCGCGTTCTCCAGACTCTCGTCCTGCTTTTCCTTTTTTTTCCGACCGATCGCCCGTTCCCGACCAGTCTGCCTGAGCCCTGCCTGTACTTCTGTTACTCGCCGATATTCTGATCTCTCGCCTGTCCCCGACTACGCTACCTGTTCCCTGAGTGTACTTCTGCCGCCCGCTCGTGTACCGACCATCTGCCCGTCCCAGACTGCTCTGCCTGCTGTTTGTCTGTGCCTTCGCCGCCGGTACGTTAGACGCCTCACCTCCCGTCCCCGTACGTTCTACTTGCCCCTTCCCCAGTCGCTCCTAGTCCGCACTTGGATCCCTACCAGTGCCCCTGACAATCCTATATTTGGAAAAAAAAAGAGAGACTGGAAGAAGTGCTAAACATCTAAGACAGACATGTATTTTGTGAATAAACAACAAACAACACTTGTCCCCCAGAATTGGGTCCATAGAAAATCTGCAAAATAGACAGAATCTGCCATTCCCAATGGAGGAAATGAATGTTGTGATAATGCAAATAACCACTTTTCTAGTTTTTCTGCTAGAGGTTATGGGAATTATGATGGCAGAAACCCCCTTTACTAAGCCTCCCTGCACACTCTCATTCCATCCTTCTTTAACATAACAGATTTTGCCCTTTATGAATAGGGGTCTTCTAGTTGTGTATTTCCCTGTGTTCACATGCTAATGAGTGGATATTGGTTCCACTCCCTTCCGTCAATTCTCTTCTTGCAATGCCATGGTTATTCTTGACAATTGAGCAGCTCTCCACTTTGGGGGAAATATATATTACCCGATAGCACCAGAACTTGGTAAAAGATAGCAAGATATACATTTAATAACAAAATAAATCAAGAAGAGATATATAAAATACAGCATAATAATAAAACATAGAAAAAGAAAATAGAAATAGAATATAAAAACTTAGTAAGCTATAAATCTGTAAGACTAAACAGTGCTGTTATAAAAACATAGGAAGCTACAAGGCCCACAGTGTGGTTAAGTTTAAGAGCTCAGTCATAGGCACGAGAAAAGAGAAGGGTTTTTAGCCTGGATTTAAAAATGGATACGTTTGGTGAACATATAAGATCTTCTGGTAGTTCATTCCATTTGTGTACAGCATAACTGCTAAATGCAGCTATGTTCAGTTTGGACTCTGGGCTCTACTAGCTGACCTGAGGTCAAGGATCTAAGAGCCCTGCTCGGTTTAAATTCTTAAAACATATCAGAAATGTATTTGGGTCCTAAACCATTCAGAGATTTATAAACTAAAAGCACCACTTTAAAGTCTCTTCTGTCTCAGACCGGAAGCCAATGCAATGATTTAAGAACCGGTGTGATGTGCTCTGTCCTCTTGGTCCTGGTTCTAGCAGCTGCATTGTGAATGAGTTGTAGCTGTTTTACAGTCTTTTTGGCGAGTCCAGTTAAAAGGCCATTACTTACAGTCTTTTTGGGGAGTCCAGATAAGAGGCCATTACAGTAGTCAAACCTACTAGAGATAAAAGCATGGATGAGCTTCTCTTGGTCTTTTTGGGACACAAGGCTTTTGATTCTGGATATATATTTCAGATGATAGAATGCTGTTTTGGTGACTGATTTGATATGACTGTTAAATGTGAGGTCTGAGTCTATCAAAACACCAAGATTATGGACTTGATCCTTGGTTTTAAGGGTCAGAGAATCCAGCTGTTTATTAATACTTTTTCTTTTCGTTGTCAAACACTATAATCTCTTACGGTCAATAATCAATTTTGTCTTGGTTTAATTGTAGACAATTTTGGTTCATCCAAGTATTTATGTGCTCTATACAGTGACACAGGGAGTCTGTTGAGCTGCTGTCATATGGTTCAAGAGCCATATACAGTGGGGAGAACAAGTATTTGATACACTGCTGATTTTGCAGCTTTTCCTACTTACAAAGCATGTAGAGGTCTGTAATCTTTACCATATGTCCACTTCAACTGTGAGGTATTGAATCTAAAATCCATAAAATCACATTATATGATTTTTAAATAATTTATAAGCATTTTATTGCATGAGATAAGTATTTGATACATAAGAAAAGAATAACTTAATATTTGGTACAGAAACCTTTTGCAATTACAGTGATCATACATTTCCTCTAGTTCTTGACCAGGTTTGCACACACTGCAGCACGGATTTTGGCCCACTCCTCCATACAGACCTCCAGATCCTTCAGGTTTCGGGGCTCTTACTGAGGGAAGGAGGTTGTTAGCCAAGATCTTGCGATACATGGCCCTATCCATTATCCCCTCGGTGCAGTTGTCCTGTCCCCTTTGCAGAAAAGCATCCCCAAAGAATGATATTTTCACCTCCTTGATAATCCATGACAGCGTAGTGTGTTACTAATGGTTTTCTTTGAGACTGTGGTCCCAGCTCTCTTCAGATCATTGACCAGGTCCTGCCCTGTAGTTCTGGGCTGATCCCTCACCTTCCTCATGATCATTGATGCCCCACGAGGTGAGATCTTGCATGGAGCCCCAGACGGAGAGAGATTGACCGTCATCTTGAACTTCTTCCATTTTCTAATAATTGCGCCAACAGTTGTTGCCTTCTCACCAAGCTGCTTGCCTATTGTCCTGTTGCCCATCCCAGGCTTGTGCAGGTCTACAATTCTATCCTTGATGTTCTTACACAGCTCTCTGGTCTTGGCCATTGTAGAGAGGTTGGAGTCTGTTTGATTGAGTGTGTGGACAGGTGTCTTTTATACAGGTAACGAGTTCAAACAGTTTTTACCATAGGTACACTTCAACTGTGTCTGATCGCTCCTGGTAACACCCTTATAGCGAGTCCATCCATCGCTTAGGCAGGGGAAGAGTTTAAACAACTCCTTCTTGCTGCTAAGTTGTTTTGGCCTCAGTTAAAACTTTAACTGCCATTACATGTTGTATGAACATGTTAATGAAGATGAAATATGCAATTTCCCAGAAATGATTTAAATCTATCCATCTAATCTCAGGTATTTGTCCTTGATTTTCCACGCCGCATTGATGGAAAAAAGACCTAAATTACCAATAACTTTTTACAAGACTTACAGAAGGGAGATGTCCAGGGCCTTCTGGCCCTACGAGCGGTGCTACTGGTGCCCCAATAAGATTCATTTGAGCTATGATTTTGGGATGCCTGTTATGGCTGCAAAGGCACTTCGTTTGAGGAACTGCAGGTCATCAATACAACTAGAGCTCATTGATATCTCATCATTTAGTGTAATTCTTTTACTAGGTATTCAAATTCAATATTTTTCTAGGTTATGGTTATTGGTTAGCCTACGTTCATATTCTTTGTCCAGAATGTGAATGTTTTTCATGTTTTCAGGATGATCCGGATGAACGTAAGGTTGGTCAAGCCACTGAACTCACCTATGCATCACCAGAAGGTACTGCCTCCGAGTCTGACCTGGCAGAGGATTGTCAAATGGTAAGATTTACTTCTTGTCATCCAAATCTTTTCAGATTTCATCTTCTAAATGTTTATCTTTTCTTTCATATAGCCTAGGTTGATATGCTGTGCCCAGAACGTGAATGTAGATTTTCAGGATTATCTTGATAAACGTCCGGTCGGTCAAGCCACTGAAATCACCTGTGGACCACCAGCAGCTGCCTTCTCTCCATTAATTGCCCCTATCTGGGTTGCTTCTCCATCAGTTAGGCCATGTCGAGGCAAGATGCTTTTTGTGCCAAGCTGGCGTGCATAGGAGTTCTATCAAGAGATCTGCCGGGTATATTATTGTGATCATAAAAAATGTATTTATTAGTGCATGTTCCAAATGTTTATATCCACGGTTTAACCTGAAATATTCAAATTATTTACAGGGTGCTGTCAATGTTTGCATCATCTGCAACACCCACATCCCTGTCAATGGTCAGCCTGACATGGAGGTGTCCTTCCTGTGTTTCCCCAAGTCCTACAGAGCTCAGAAGGAACCACTACACGAGACTAAACGCAAGCAGAAGAGCAGGACCAGGAAGAGAGCGTGAACGCAAGCCACAAAGCTGAGTACAGTAGGGAAGGGAGTTGTTCAAAGAGGTGTTGCATGACTACATGGGGCAGGGAGTTGTATGGGGTCACGGTTGGCAGAGGGGTTGAAACAAGGAGAATGTATCGATCATGTGGTGTTGAGGCAAACACTCCATGCAAATTTAACACATAAATTGTATGGAGGGGATTGTGATCTTGGTAACATAAAAAAGTATTGATGAAGAAAGGGTAAAAAGAAATGCTATATATAGATTATCATGCTATTTCAAGAACAATACATGTCGTTATGCAACATAATGACACATTTGATTTTACATTTTGGGAGGAAGTTGCGCCAACTGGAACACCTCGAGTTACTAAACGTAATGTAAAAAATCTTCATCCATATGTAATGATATAGGAAATGAGGATGACAGCATAACTATTTGTCAGTGCGACAAAATCAAAGACAGTAAACTAATTGATACAAGAACACCAATCAAACACAGAGTAGGGAGAAGGAAAGCAGTGAAACGTAAATATGGTGAGGAGGAATTGGTCACACAGTATGAGAAATCCAAAACAGTGTTTTGTTTCTGTAAATCACTGAATAACAGTAAAAGACCTATGCTAGCATGTGATGCCTGTGCCAATTGGTATCACTTTGATTGTGCTGACCTATCCCTGGATAAACAAAAGGATGTAGAATCTGCAGTTTTTTATGCAGCTCAGAATCATGTTGCTTTGATGTACAGCAGTTGTAAAATAGATTCTTTCTTAAAGGAGACAGTGAATCATTTATACATTCTACTGCTAGTGACAACATGGTAATAAAGACACTGTTTTCAGATATCACACACATCCAGCCAATGCATAAACAGCAGTCATTACACACTACAGAGATGAATGCAAAACACTGCACTCAAGGCAGAGCAAGGGGAAAATTAGATTTATTATAAAGTACTTGCACAATCCTGCACACAAATATAGGCACAAACAAAATATGCAGCATATTGGTAGCAATGTTTTGGAATAATTCTGCCTCAGCATCATGCCTCTGGGCATGGTCAGGCCACAGGACCTCATCAACGTCACAGGCAATCCTGTCCCTTGCTAAACAACGGGAAAAGAATCCTTTAGCATGACGAATCCAACCTTGAATCGATTCCACTCCAATGTTGTCACATGCCGCATCCATTGACTGAAGGAGATTGTCCGGTGCATAAGGATTTCTGTCATAGACCTTCCACCTCCATGCAGAAAAAAACTCTTCTATGGGATTAAGGAAGGGTGAGTATGGTGGGAGGCACACATTTATAAAACGTGGGTTATTTTCAAATCACTCACGTATTCTAGGACCACGGTGAAAGTTCACATTGTCCCAGATTACAACGTACATGGGATGCTCTGCCTGCTCATCACCTCCCTGTTCACGTCTCTGTTATGCTCTGTAGAGCATACAGAAACGTTATAAGATGGGCAGTGTTGTAAGGTCCTAAAGTCACATGGCGGTGAATAACCCCGTAGCTGCTGATGGCAGCACATATGGTCACGTTGCCACCACGCTGCCCTGGCACCTCTACAATGGCTCGTTGACAAATAATGTTGTGGCCTCTCCTTCTCCTCTTGGCGAGATTGAAGCCAGCTTCATCCAAGAAAATGCACTCATGAGGCCGCTCCATGTAATCCAGTTGAAACATTCTCTATAGAAATGAAAATATGTTAATTGTTGATATAACGTAAATGATTTAGAATTCCAGGCTTCATGACTCTGTATACATGTGCTGCATTACATTCAACAGTAAAGATGTACAGTAACTTAATAGTGCTGTATAATCTCTGAACATGATTACTTTTACATATTGATATCATAGCTCTTTTACCATCTCAGAATTTCTCTCGAATGGTACTCTGTAGGCTTGTTTGAGACTTATCAGGTTTCGTTTCAGGACACGGTCAATTTTGGAGAGACTCATACTGTTGATTCCTTCAAAGTTCTCGTTGTCTTCCTCAACTCGCTGTTGTATTTCACGTAGACTAATGAGATTATTTTGAAGGACCATATTGACAATAATGGTCTCCTGCTGTTGTGAGAACATACCTCTCCTTCCACCGGCATGTGGCAGTGTTTCAATTCTAGCAAATACAGTAAAACCTCTTGTTAGAATTGCACAGACAGGCCTAATGCAATGTCACCAAATATGTACAAATGCAAAATAGATATATTTTACACTAATACCATTCGTTTTACTGTAATACTGCAAGAAAAGGGCAAATTTGTGGAGATGTTACAGTAATTTACTGAGACGTTCCACAATTGTACATACTGTACTGTAAGTTTGAGGGACCACAAATGATTGTACACTTACCGGTTCTCTTCTCTGAATGTCCTGACAATGGAGGCCACAAAGAACCTGCTTATATTTGGTTGAACACGTAGTCCTGCTGCCCTCATACTCATTCCATGAACCAGAACATGGTGTATGATTGTTGCTCTAATTTCATTGGAAATGATGGCTCTTGTTCTTCCTCCTCCTCTTCCTCCTCCCCCTCCTCCTCCTCCGTCTCTTCTGTCTCCTCCTCCTCCTCCTCCCCCGTCTCTTCTGTCTCCTCCTCCATCTCTTCTGTCTCCTCCTCCTCCTCTTCCTTCTCTTTCACTTCGTCCACGTCCACGTCCACTTCCACTTCCAATTCCACCTTCATTTCCATTTCCACTTTCTCTCCTGCCCTCCATTGTAAAAATCACACATGCCATTTGGATTTGACATGGCTTTATATTCACATTACTGTTAGGTGCAACACATTAATGATTTGAAACAGGTGTGTTCAATTTTGAGTGCTTGTGTGTTACCGATGACAACAGTGTGTTACTTGTATTTCACTTTTGGGGCTGTGTTGTGCCATTCTGAGTTGAAGTGCACCACAATGCTACAAGTGCTTTGAGAATGACAATGTGTTTACAGTTTTGCACAAACAGTGATTCCGATTTGCTAGTTATGTCTTACCACATGAGAAGTGTTTGAAGTTCTGCAAACTGTGTGATTCAATCAATAAAGTGGTTTGTACACTTGCAACTTTGGTTTTGCAAATGGATTTGGGTGTTTTAGCAACTCAGAAATACTGTAATGTCCAATGTACCTGATCAAATCTCAGACACCCAAGATGTTGGAAATGAATACTATCAGTTAGAGACAGACAGGTCTAATAAAGGTTCCTCTGATGAGGACATTGCAAGCTCTATGGAAACTAAATCTTATGAGCAACATTTATCTGGAGAGGTTGATATCAGTATAAGCAACTGAAAAGGTCCAAACACTTTTGTTAAAAAACAATAAAGAAAAATAATAAAAAGCATTATCTTGCCTATGAGGCTTTATTATTCCTTAAATGAAATGAAAACGGTCGGAACACGGAAAGGCAGAACAAGGGACTGGAAAAGCGAGATATGGCATGTAAACATGAACCATTGATCTGGCAGGGAAGGAGTGGCAGGGAGTTGTACTTGAATGCTTGGTGATGAGTTGACTGGGGACAGGTGTGTGATTAGGTGCGCACTGAGATTCTGGAGATCCCTTGCGCACTGAGATCCCTTGCTCCAAAGGCAATTTCAGTAAATGAATTGATCTCTAATCATAAACTTGATGTTATTGGATTATGTGAAACATGGCTGAAGCCTGATGAATTTACTGCCCTAAATGAGGCCTCTCCTC
The DNA here is from genome assembly GCA_016801105.1 of Esox niger. Taxonomy (NCBI): domain Eukaryota; kingdom Metazoa; phylum Chordata; class Actinopteri; order Esociformes; family Esocidae; genus Esox; species Esox niger. Next base: position 75 of record JACXGJ010001490.1, on the reverse strand, counting down.
CTGGCTATATTAGTGATCATGTCCCCCGTGCATCCCGAAAAGGAGGGGGTGTTGCTAATATCTATGACAGTAAAT